>CAWUFW010020367.1:0-153936 GCA_963921515.1 Calotriton arnoldi
GCCATGCCCCAGATTCGCATTTGGGAGGGGATATGCTTTTGGGGTACATGCTGTGAGCCATGGGTGCCGAACGTGACATGTGTTGTGGCAGCATGACAGTGCATGGTCTGAGGTGTGTGCATGCCTGACATGCCCTGCATATTTGCTGTCTGTTGTGGTTACTGGACATGGCATTGGACGCATCGTTATGAGTGAGTGATAGTTGTGTGCCAGCCAACGTATTGCAGTTGTCCCATCTCCTTGGTGTGCGTGCTGCCCTGTGCCATGTGCATCACTGCAGTGCTCGGGGGTGTGGCCCATGTTGTGTGTTGTTGCTCACAGTGTGTCGTGCGCTTAATTGACTTCTGGCACATGGTTGGTCATGGGCATGTGTCTTAGCGTGACTGCTGTATGTGTGGCAGCTGTGCGGATGACATGCCTTTCATGAGACTGGGGCTGACGGATGGGATGGATGGTATGTTGTATGTGCATGGTGTGTCTGTGTGTTTGATGGGTTCAGTGGTGTTCGTGTGCATTTCTGTTGTTCCGCTCTGTTGCGTCTAGTGTTGTTTGTCTTACATAGGCGTAGTTGTGGGGTGTGTGGTTGACAGGCAGTAGGGGCTACATGGACAGGACTTCAATGGTGTTTCGGTTGTGTGTGATGAGTTGCACAGTGGCTGCCGTGTGGGACTATATTCAGTGTGGCTTGTGCATGCAGACGTGGCTCCTTGGGTGTTGCTATGTCTGTGATGGGTCATGTGGGGTGTGAGTCTGCTGTTCATGTCCGTGTGCACATTGTTCACTTGTTCGTGACGGTGGGCGGTGCTGCGTGTCCGTGTGCTACGTGACATGTCCCATGTGTTGGTGGTGTTATGGTCCTCATGCCTCCAGTAATCCAGCCCTGTCCAGTTTCCCACCTGCAAGTTGTTCGTGCGTGCACTGTACTGGATGCCACATGGCTCTAAGCGGGGGTGCTCCATGTTGCAGGTCTGTGGGGGTGGGGGGTGTAGTGGGTCGTGGGGTGGCTGTACACCCACTGACACCGATTGCTGTGGACCGTGATGTCTGCCTTTCGGCTGTCGTTGTGCACTGCGGTGGCTGACACGTGGGTGTGGGGTGTGGGGATGCTCCTCCTTGCTGTGCTGTGGGACTGGGGCCTGGTGTGTGTTGTACTTGGGCTGTCCACCGTCCCACCCACTGCACTTTGTGTTCCTGCCACTTACCTGTTACTTGTCGGTTAGTGCAGCTGTGGCGGACACATGGGTGTGGTGGGTGCTCGTTGTGGCGCTTCTGGCATATTTGGGGACCTGTTGGTGGTTACGTGGCTGGCTTAGTGTACACATGTCCCCACGCATCTTACAGTTGTTCGGTTTGGGCTGTGTGTGGTAGTGTCTGTTGCATGTGTGTGTGATGTGTTGTGTATTGTGTGCTGGACATGGGGGTGTTTGTCCCTGGGAGCTGTGGCATGGTGGTAGTGCATGTGAGTACATAGCGGTGTGCTAGTATACATTAGTTTGTACTTACCAGCCTCCACTCTCCCTGCTAATCCGGCGAGGATCTCCGGATGGATTACGACTCGCACCTTCTCCTCCCACGCTTTGAAGGTCTTAAAGAGCGCGGGATTCCCTCCGCCAGTGACGGCAGCCAGCTCTCTGTTTTTGCCCTCCTTCTTCTTGACCAGGCTCTTTACGTCATTCCAACGTTTGTTTATCTCGGTTCTGTTCCTGGGCAGGGTCCCGACTGCATTGACCTGGTCTACGATCCGGGTCCACATTCTGTTTCTGGTGGCTAGTGGTGTGTGCTGGACCATGTTCCCATAGATTTGTGGGTACACCTTGATGATCTCGTCGACCATGACCGTCAGCTCCATGGGCGTGAACTTGGGCATCCTTTGTGGTGCCATGGTGTTTGTGGTGCTGGTGCGGTGTGTGTTGTGTAATGTGCAGGGGGTTTGTGGTGCCGGTGTTTGGTGGTGGTGGTGGTGGTTGTGATGTGTGCGTTTCTGTGGTGTGCTGCTGTCCTTGCTGTGTCACTGTGTCCTCTCCTCTCCTCTCTGGTTTGCAATGTAGCAAGGGGTTGTGGTCTGTGGGAGTGCTGCTTTTGTACTCACCTATGTGGGTGTGTCCTCATGGTCTGTTGTTTTCAGGTGTGTTGTGTCTGGGGTTCTGGCCTTTGTATTTTTTGTTTGTCCGGGGGTGTTTTCGGGATGTGTACTGTGCTTGTGTATTTGTGCGTGCCTTGCTGTGTGGACTTGTTGGCCATGTTGTGTGCTATTGGTTTTGTGTGCGGATGGTTTCTGTGCAGGTACGTGGGCGCCATGGCTTCTGCCGTGTCGATTCTCATCGGCGTTGTTTGCGCTGGCGGGCGGTATATTTGTTGTTTTTCCGCGCTCATGGCGGTGCGATCGTAATTTCACGTGCGGTGTGTCGGCCGTGTGGGCGGGCGGTTTTGTGTTGTCGTGCGTGTTTCCGTCCGTGGCGGGCGGTTTGACTCCGACTCGGACGATGGCGGGCGGTATTTTGTATGATTTTTCCGCCGATGGCGGTTTTCGGTTTGTGTACTCATAATGGCGTGGTCGGTGTTCAGGCGGTGTGTGCGGGCGGATTTTTGCCGCTTCCATGCCTGGCGGATTTTTTTACGCCGTGTATCGTAATGGACCCCTAAGTGTCACTAATTTTTATTCACCACATCTTCTTGACTTTTAAATTTTTTTTCTCCTGGTCGGTGTTTCATTCTTCAGTGTCCTTTGAAGGTTGCGGTTTCAACCCTATCCACCATTCCTTTTCTGGGTCGGTGTTTTCATCCCTCAGCATCTTCTGAAGGGTGTGGTTTTAATTTCACTACCCATTTTGGATTAAATTCTCTGTTTTCTTTTCTTTTCGTCTTTGTTCACGGGTGTCACTTTCTTCTTTAGTCTGAATTTTTATTGACACATATATTGATTGAATATTTCGTCAATACAGGGGTCATACAACAGTTCATTTCATCGTCCTGAAGATGGTCTAACGGATGCGAACACCAACAAGACCGAAACGTCGACAACTGCATCTATTTCCTTTTTGATTGGTTTTCTTTAGAAAGTGTTTTCTGTTTTGTTCAGATTCGCTGTTCTATTTATGTATTTATGTTTGGAATAGATGGTCGCATTAGTGACTCTGAGGTGTTAACAGTGCAGAATTCTTTTGTAAACCTCGGTCATTTTTGTACTGCCCGAATTCTTTGTACCCTTTCTATTTACATCACATAAATTTGTTTTTTGAAGAATTCACACCCGTATCGTCAGTATCTTTTACAGATCTTTTAGGAAGTAATTAACAATTGAATTGTAGATTGTTTAACTGTAGGTTACCGGTTGGAACCTTGACACATTACTATATGAATTGTCTAACTAAGTACGCCTAAACAAATCCCTTGTAGGCACATTTACCTGTTAATAGTTTACTTTCCCAAGCCTCCAAGGGTTAATTGGGTTCCCCACTTTCCTTTTCATTAGATCATAATTAGGCGGTCAGAAAGTAAACTGAGCGGCCCATTACGATGAGGCCCTGAAGGCTCCGACCAACACGTAGCGCATTGTAATAGGCCCCTAAGTGTACGAATCCACAATGACCATTATAGTGGTGCAATTTTCGGATGGGAGCAGATGTACTATAAAGTCTGTAGAGATGATTTCCCAAGTATTGGAGGGAATTTTAGGTGTTAATACTAACCTGGCCTTTCTTTGTGTTTCAGATTTACTTTAGGCACAGATCTCACAGGACCTGATAAAAGTGGTGACGTTGTGATCGAGAGTTGACCACGAGAATTTTCTTTGGATTAATTCTTCAGTGCCTCTTCTTCCTCTCCAATATCAAAAGGTCATGGCAAAGCTGACATATTAGTCTTTGTGAATGTTATGAGAACATAAAAAGTTTGTTTTGAACAAAAATGAGACCATGTGTATCCTTTATTCCGAAACCAGGAAAATTATTTTTCTACATTGTAGAAACTGAACTGTCTGGTATCTTCACTGACAGAGTCAAGAAATGAGAAGTTGTTACAGAAATAAAAGCTTGAGGGACAATGATCTTCCAATGGTCCTGTAATTTTCAGATTCAGGATATTGCCTAGATAGGGAATCTGCAATAATGCAGGTAAGGAAAAAATCAAATTGTTGATAAAAGAATACCCAGCAGACTTGCCTACTGTTCTGATATTCAGTCAGTTCGAGCACTTGAAGATTTCTATGGCCAGTGCCGACAGTTATTCAAAACCGAGCTCCAATTAAAAAATGTCTAGACTCAACAAAGGCTGGCTTGATAGCCCTGAGTTCCATCTCCAGTATGGAGTACTTTCTGTGTGCTGGGGAAAAGTTTTGGGATGTTGAATGAATGAATGAATGAATGGATTTTTATATAGCGCATGGCTACCCGGAGGCATCCCAGCGCTGTAGTAAGACTGAGGAGGAAGGGGAAGGTCCCTATGGGAAGAGCCAGGTCTTCAGTTGTTTCCGGAAGGCCAGGTGGTTGTGTTCTTTACGAATGGAGAGAGGTAGGGAATTCCAAAGCTTGGATGAGTTATATGAAAAGAGGCGACCGCCTGATCTGGACCTCATAATTCTTGGAACCTCAGCCAGATGGAGCTCGTTGGAACGGAGACTTCTGGGGGCCTTATAAGGTCTTCCTAGGGCCTTGGTGAGGGGTGGGCCATTCCCCTTCAGAGATTTATGAGTGATACATAGGGCCTTGAAGTGGATTCTCTCCTGAACCGGGAGCCAGTGGAGGGAGCGAAGGACGGGTTTGGCTGAGGAGCGGTTGCTGGTTCCTGTGAGCAGTCTGGCTGCCGAATTCTGAACAACCTGCAACTTGGTGGTTACTGACTTCGGGGCACCCAGATAGAGAGAGTTGCCAAGATCTAATCTGGACAGGATCAAGGCCTGGATCAGGAGCTTTCTAGATTGACCGGGGAGCAAGGGAAGAACTTTCCGGATTGTTCTGAGAAGGCCATAGCATTCGGCGGCAGTCTTTCTCGCTTGGGTCTTGAAAGAGAGTTTCTGGTCCAGCCAGATTCCTAGGCTCTTTATTTCAGGTTTTGGGATGGGAGCCGGGCCCATACTGGCTGTCTACATGGACGCAGATTTGAAACTAAGCTGATTGCCGAGAACCTTCAGCTCGGTTTTATCACCATTGAGCTTTAGGTGCGATAAGCTCATCCAGTTGGTGACTTCCTTAAGGCAGGAGTGGAGATCTGTGGGTGACTGCTCGGCCTGGTTCAGTGCTACAACCAGCTGGGTGTCATCAGCATATGTAACTATATGGACACCGAAGGGGGATACAATATCCGCCAACGGGGCCATATATACATTAAAAAGAGTGGGGCTCAGGGATGAGCCCTGAGGAACTCCACACTGTAGGGGGAAGGATATAGATGAGGTATCACCTTCGAATACCTGAAAAAGATGGTTTTCCAGGAATGATTGAAGCCATGAAAGGGCTGTTCCTGACAGTCCCACCTTTTTGAGGCGGTGAACCAAGGTGCGGTGGTTCACCGTGTCAAAGGCTGTGCTTAGGTCGAGGAGAATTATAGCGGACGACCCTCCCTGGTCGAGGATCTTTCTTGAAGTTTCCACGACCGCCAGTAGGGCTGTGGGCCGGAAGCCTGTTTGTGAGGGGTGGAGATGGCCATGGAGTTCAAGGAAAGCCGAGAGTAGGATGTTAACATGTTTCTCCACTAGTTTGCTAATGCCAGGGAGAAGCGAGATGGGGCGGTAATTGCCGAGTTCGGCAGGATCAAGATGGGGTTTTTTCAAAAGTGCATTGATTATTGCTCTTTTCCATTCAGGAGGGACTAAGCCAGATGTTAATGAGGCATTAATCAGGTTAGTGATGGGGGGAACGATTGTAGGTACAGCCCGTTTGAGGATGTTGAGTGGAGCCGGGTCTAGTGGGGACCCGCTCTTAACAGAGGATAAAATGGGTAGGAGTGATTCCTGGGTGATGGGTGCAAAGGTGTCCAGGAGGGGCATGTTCTCGTGCTGTTCTGGATTCTCAAGTTTTGGTGTGGGCGTGGTGTCTGGGGGAAATATGCTTCAGGATGTTTTGAACTTTGGTGAAGAAAAAATCTGCTAATTCATTGCAGCGCCGTCCCGAGAGGTCAGGTGCCACTGGAGGATCGGGGAGTTTGAGAAGTTTTTTGATGATAAAAAACGAATCTCTGGGCGAGTTAGCTGATAGTGAGATTTTTTCCTCGTAAAAAGAGGCCTGGGCTGTTTTTATTTCAGCCTTATAAGTTGCTATGGCTTCCCTGTAAGCTACTTTCTTATTAGGTGCAAAGTCTTTCCTCCATATCCGCTCTAGTTTTTTCGCGTGTTGTTTCAGGAGGCGAAGCTTAGGAAAGTACCATTTGTGTTTATTAGATCTGGAATTCTTCCGGATGTTTTTTTTGGGGAGTACCGTGTTTAGGGAGTTCTCGATCCAGTTGGCAACATTTCTGTAAGCTACGACAGGGTCAGTAGTGGTGATGGGTGTAGTGTTATTTAATCATGAACCCAGTCTTCTATAGAGAGTTTAGACCAGGGGCGTGTTTTAATTAATGTTGCCTGTGTGTAGGAGCCCATTTATGGGGGGTACCAGAGGGAAGGTACTAAAAAGTGGTCTGACCATGGGAGGGGGGAAGGGGCTATTCCTTTTAGTTCTTCAAGATTTGAGAAGATCGGATCGAGAAGGTGCCCTTTAGTGTGTGTTGCTTGCGAGACCTTCTGTAGTAGTTGGTAGGAAGCGAGATCTAGGGCTAGATCCGTTGCAGGCCGATCTGACGGATCGTCAAAATGGAGGTTAAGGTCTCCGAGGATGGTGAAGTTAGCTGCAGTGCTAGCAAGGTTGGTGACTGATTCTAGGAGAGATTGACAGAACTGCCCCAGAGCCCCGGGGGGCCGGTATATAAGGATGCCTGTAAAAGTGAGAGTGGGAGAGAATTCAATCGCGAAGTGGACGTTCTCACAGTCAGATAGCGGGCTACCTAACAGGCGGCATGTCATCTGGTCCTTATAGACGATTGCAATCCCGCCACCCTTGCCAATTACTCTATCTAAGCGTTTGATCTGATAACCCGGTGGAAGTGCTTGTACTATGTCGGGATCCGAGCTTGGGGTAAGCCAAGTCTCCGTAAGGAACAGCACTTCGGGTTCTAGATCGTTTAAGAGTATTGAGATCTCAGTAGTGTGTTTTGGCAGAGATCTACAATTGAGCAGGACTAATTTGAGAGGTGTCCTGGTGGGTGAGGAGGAGGAATCGGATGGGGTGAGTCCGAACGGACAGTGTGAGCACCTGTCCTGATCATTAGGTGAGATAGAGTGGAAGCAGGAAGGGTTGGGGTTTCTATTTAGTTGTTTGAGCTCTCTGCTGGTGTAATTGATATACTCTGAGGAGGGACTGGCAGGGGTTCTGGCCCCTGGACCTGGTAGGGCGCGGACGGGCTTGCCTTAGGCGCGCCAGCGGCGCGCTCGCTGCGCGTCGGTGTATGCATCGGTTTTTATGCTTCCGGTTAAGCAGCTAGACTGCTAACCTTCGAGATGCGCCCTGCCGGAAGTGGAGTCCTTCCGGTATGCTAAGTTTTTCCCTCCACTCAAACGGAACAATCCGCGGTGGACCGGGGAGAAACTGTGGGGAGAGGAGCAGGGGGCAAGTGCAGTGTGCGCCGATGACCGGTAAGAAATTAAAAGCTGAAGAAAGAAGTAATTTGTAGAAAACAGCGGAGAAAGGAAGATGTGCAAATACGCAAGGAACCCTTTCCAGGCGTTCCGTTAAGAGCAGCTAGTGAGGTTTGAGAACAGTTAGAGCAGTATTAAAAACAGTATTAAAACGTTATCAGCAATGTACAAAATATGCAAGGAACCCTTTACCAGGCGTTCCGCTAACAGTGAGACCAAAGTTTCCTCAAGTTTCCACTCGCGCGCCCGCTGCGCGTCGTGTATGCATCGGTTTTTATGCTTCCGGTTAAGCAGCTAGACTGCTAACCTTCGAGATGCGCCCTGCCGGAAGTGGAGCCCTTCCGGTATGCTAAGTTTTTCCCTAAACTCAAACGGAACAATCCGCGGTGGACCGGGGAGAAACTGTGGGGAGAGGAGCAGGGGGCAAGTGCAGTGTGCGCCGATGACCGGTAAGAAATTAAAAGCTGAAGAAAGAAGTAATTTGTAGAAAACAGTGGAGAAAGGAAGATGTGCAAATACGCAAGGAACCCTTTCCTGTTCTTCTCCATCCTGACCTAATTGACCTAATTGAATCAAGATTGCTGCAATGGCTAGATCTGATGCATTGGTCTCAAGAATGAAGGGCTTGGAGACATCAGGTTGATGCAAAATGGGAGCTCGAATAAACTCTTGCTTAATCCTTTGGGTATTCAGACAAAATATCGAAGTAAAAATATTGCCATACCATAATATCGTGTCCAAGATATCGCGATATGGAAATATCTTCAGAAAGATTATCGTTGTGAAGAATATCGATTTTACGGTAAGTAATATTGATTTTTAAAATATCGAAGTTATTAATATCGTTTGCAAAAATATAGTTGTTTAAAATATTGTTTTTAAATTATTGATATGTATTTTAGTATATATTTTAAATGTATATGTTGTAAATTTTTGGCATAATTATTGCTTATGTTTTTTAATATATTTGTTACATTTTTAGTAGCTATTAAATGTAATTTAATCAATTTTTGTGATTTTTAGTGCCGTAGCGGGTTGTGGGTTTAGGGTTTATAGGGTGGGAAATAATTTAATTATAATAAATTTATGATTATTTTTTTATTCAATATTATTTATTTAATTGATATTTAATTATGTTTATTGTGCTATTCATTTTTTATGTACATTTTATGTGCGGGTTGTGGGGTTTATAGGGGTAAAGGGTGGGAAGTCATTTATTTTTAATTAATTAATAATTAGTTCTTAATTCATATTAATGAGTTTATTGATAATGTTAATTGTGTAATTTCTTTTTTAGATGCGGGTTGTGGGGTTTATAGGGATAAAGGGTGGGAAGTAAGTTATTTTTAATTAATTAATAATTCATTTTCAATTAATGTTAATTAAGTAATTGGTAATTAATTATGTTCATTGTCTAATTTTTTTTTAGGTGTGAATTGTGGGGTGTATAGGGATAAAGGGTGGGGAGTAAATTAATTTCAATTAATTAATAAATAGTTGTTAAATGCTATTAATTATTTAATTGACAATTAATTATTTTAACTGTGTAATTCATTTTTTTAAAGTTTAATTTTAGGTGCAGGTTGTGGAATTTATAGGGGTAAAGGGTGAGGAGTTAATTAAGTTTAATGAATTAATATTTAGTTTTTAATTAATAACATTTGTTTAATTGATAATTAATTATGTTAATTGTGGAATTACATTTCAAAAAAATATATTTTAGATATGGGTTGTGGGTTTTGTAGGGCTATGGGGTGGGAAGTAAATTAATGTTAAGTAATAAATAATTAATTGTTTTATTAATAATAATTATTAAATTGATAATTGGTTTAATAATTTACTGTTAAATTTTAGGATTGTGTTGTGTGTTTTGTGAGGGTTTACTGTGGAAAGTATATTAATTATAATTAATAAATAATTAATATGTAATTAATGAAAATTAGTTTGCTGATAAATATTTATATTAATAGTGTAAATAATTAGCTTTTTAAAGTTACGTTTTAGGTGCAGGTTGTGAGTTTTGTAGGGTTGTAGGGTGGGAAGTAACTAAATGACATTTATGTAAATAATATTTTTTTATTGATAAATAATTTCTAAATAAAAATATTTATTTTAAATTATTTTTATATTTTATTTATAATAATATTTGTAGGTAATTTTGATATGTATTTAACTTGTAATATGTTTTATTTTTTTAAATTAAATATATTTGTATTTTTTCACCATATTTATATTTTTCTTTCTGGAGTAGGAATAGTACATTTTACCCCTGTGCAATCCAACACTTTCCCTACTGTTGTACTGACTGGAGTGGGAATAGTACATTTTTCCCTCCGCAATTTAACACTTTCCCTACTGTTGCACTCTTTGGAGTGGGAACAGTAAATTTTACCCCTCCGCAATCCAACACTTTCCCTGCTGTAGTATTGATTGGAGTGGGATTAGTAAATTTTACCCCTCCACACTCCAACAGTTTCCCTACTGTTGTAGTGGCTGGAGTGCGAATAGTAAATATTACCTATCCACAATCCAACACTTTCACTACTGTTGCATTTACTGGAGGTAGATTTGTAAATTTTACCCAGTTTTATCATTTTTGTGTTGCGTGAAGTGAGAGTAGTAATTTCTTTTATATATTTACTATATTAGTTTGCGTAGTTATGTATAAATTATAGTAGGACTAGCATATGTATTACATTTTATAATTTCTTTATTATTGTTATAATTTATATTATTATGTTTTTGATTATTTAAATTATATTTAAAATTATTAATGTTTTTAATATGAAAAATATTTTAACTAATTTTCAAGAAGCTTATGTTGTTTACTTTTTTAATTTAATTTGAATGATTTGTTTTTTAAAGATTTTATGTTATTGGTAGATATATGTATATATAGATATATATATATATATCTATATATACATGAAGATGAAGGATCACAAGAAAACAACAGCCAGCCAGGGCAAAAATCTGGATCCCAAAGGATACAATGAGTCACAAAGAAATAAAATATCCAAGAAAGAAGTGACTCAAACAGATAGATTCACCAAAGAACAAAAATATATTTCCACTACAACTTTTCAGCTTCCGCCTTCCTCAGGTAGTACAAGATGGTTTGCTCAGTGGCTGCACAGATGACACAGCTGAATTAATGAGCAATGAGGAAACCTGTAAAGACCATCTACAGGAGCTTGCTACATTATTTAAAAGGCGAGGCTATCCTCTGCATATCATACAGCAACAAATTGACAAGTCTTTGCAGTTACCCAGAGAAGCACTTATTTGGAATACCAACGGCAGAAACAAAAGTGACAGAACTCCATTTGTGGTTGACTATCATCCATCAGCTCCCAACTACAGAAATATAATGCAAAAAACATTTCCCTTACTGTCTACTTGTGAAAAATTGCAAAAGGTTTTTCCAAAACCGCCAGTCATTGCTTACCGCAGAGCTCCAAATTTACGATCTCTTATTGTGAGAGCTGAACTCAAGCAAGTTGTAACAAATGCAGGGGTTCATTGCTGTGACTCTAAAAGGTGCATCACGTGTGAATACCTTTTACAAACATCATCAGTAACTAGTTCTGTTACGAGAAGGACCTATGGAATAAGACAGCATCTTACATGTCGCTCAACATGCATTATTTATGTGATTCAGTGCCAACGGCAAAGCTGTAAAAAACAATATGTAGGCCAAACAGTGAATGACCTCCGTACACGATTCAGGAACCACAAATCGGCAATAATTAATAAGAAAATTGACCAGCCTGTAGCCAATCATTTTAACCTTGTGGATCATTTACTATCAGATTTGAAGATTTTCCCCGTGGAACGTGTCTCAAAGGAAGAACTACTGGACTCCAGAGAAAACTTCTGGATGTACCGTTTAAAATCACTGCATCCAGATGGACTGAACATTACTGATAATACAACCTGATTACTGCATATCTCAAGAGCTCTCAGGACTGCATTGTTTCCACATTCCAAATGGAATCTTCACTCATGATGCTTTTTGAAAATTCAGCTGTGTCATCTGTGCAGCCACTGAGCAAACCATCTTGTACTACCTGAGGAAGGCGGAAGCTGAAACGTTGTAGTGGAAATATATTTTTGTTCTTTGGTGAATCTATCTGTTTGAGTCACTTCTTTCTTTGATATATCTATATATACATATACATCCACCACAAAGTTGCCCACAAAACAAAGACGCGCTCACAGATGGGTTGTTGCATCTTTAATGCGATCTGCAACGAGGCCAACCCTCTACATCACACCACTTCAGTACGGCCATACGCGTTTCGGGCATCTCCGCCCTTGATCACAGGCCAAGGAACGAGCAAACGGCACAACTGCAGTCACCTCCTTTATAGTCTTTGCTGAAAGTTCAACCCCCTGTGGGTGTCATGTGACTCAGGTATTCTGGTAACGGTAGTTCTGCAGAGCCCCGTAGGGCCAAGTTTCCCCAGTAGGTTTGCCGTGGCCCCTTCATCTAACATATAAAACATCCCAGTGGATTGGTGAAATGTCAATGTTGAAATCGCTGCACATATTTACATCGTATCAAAGTCCCTCTGTTCCATTAAAGGCTCCCATTTCAAACCGTTATGGATCCGCTACTTACTGCAGCGGCACGTCTTCACGGCCGGACTAGCCGTTTTCAAATCCACCACAAAGTTGCCGTAAAAACAAAAACGCGCTCACAGATGGGTTGTTGCATCTTTAATGCGATCTGCAACGAGGCCTACCCTTGACATCACACCACTTCAGTACGGCCCTACGCATTTCGGGCATCTCCGCCCTTGATCACAGGCCAAGGAACGAGCAAATGGCACAACTGCAGTCACCTCCTTTATAGTCTTTGCTGAAAGTTCAACCCCCTGTGGGTGTCATGTGACTCAGGTATTCTGGTAACGGTAGTTCTGCAGAGCCCCGTAGGGCTGTGTTTCCCCAGTGGGTTTGCTGTTGCCCCTTCATCTAACATATAAAACATCCCAGTGGATTGGTGAAATGTCAATGTTGAAATCGCTGCACATATTTACATAGTATCAACGTCCCTCTGTTCCATTAAAGGCTCCCATTTCAAGCCGTTATCGATCCGCTACTTACTGCGGCGGCACGTCTTCTCGGCCGGACTAGCAGTTTTCAAATCTACCACAAAGTTGCCCACAAAACAAAGATGCGCCCCCAGATGGGTTGTTGCATCTTTAATGCGATCTGCAACGCGTCCAACCCTCGACATCACACCACTTCAGTACGGCCTTACGCGTTTCGGGCATCTCCGCCCTTGATCACAGGCCAAGGAACAAGCAAACGGGCCAACTGCTGTCACCTCCTTTATATACATATATATATATATATATATCAACAAACATAGTCCTGCAGATTCGCTGGCCGCATCCACTCTTCAAGGGGCTGGTGCGAGTAAACGGGTGTAGGACCCGATATAAATGCATAAACATACGAGGGAAGCAAAAAATCCCAAGGAAGCCTCACACTCCACAGCACGGTGTATGAGCATGAAAATGTATTCACGGCAACGAGTTTCACCCGATCCCGGGCTTCTTCACGGCCTTTTGTGCTGTGGAATGCGAGGCTTCCTTAGGATTTATTGCTTCCCTCGTATGTTTATGCATATATATATATATTCACTGAAAAAACCATAGGTTTTAGGGACAGTTATAGTTAGTTGGACATTGCACTCGTACAAAACCCGTGAAATTCCCCCGTTATAGTTAGTTCAGGTAACTATAACTCGCGCCCCCGCAATGCACTGCTGATGACGTCACATATTACATCACTCATGACATGGTCAGTGACATCACTGATGACATCACTGATGACATCTCAAATGACATCACTGATGACATCATCCAGTGACTGTGTGTTTCTGTAAAGTTTAAATGTGTTTAATATATATAGGGAAAGGCGTATTGAAGAATGAGTGGGTGTATAAGTGTCTGAATGGATGATTTAGTAGGTGCGTGACTAACTCTATAAGTGAGTGATTAAACATATCTTACTGAATGCATGGGTTAGTGACTAAACTGGGTGAATGTCTGTATCTGTCTATCTGTTGCTGTGTAAGTGGCTGCATGGGTTTGTGAATAGCTACATGAGTGTCTATATGAGTTATTGATTGGTTGTCTGAGTATCTGTATGGGTGCCTGAGTGTTTGTGTGGGTGGGGTGTGTGCGACTCTGTGCATAGATGTGTGAGTGGGTGATTCACTGGGTGGATGGTTTCAAGAGTGCATCTGTGATAGACTGTATGGGTGGGTAAGTGTGTGTAAGAGTGTGTTAGTGAGTGAATGTATGTCCCAGTGGTACATGTGTGAGTAACTACATATGTGAAAGGCAGTATATATGTGTGTTGGAGTATATAAATAGCTATAAGCGAGAGTGTGTGATTGTGAGAGTGACTGTATGGATGAGTGTGTGCTTGTATCAGAGATTGTATAAGAGCGTAAGAATGTGCTAGTATTTGTATGAGTAAGTGAGCTTGTGTGTGTATAACTGTATAGGTGAGTAAATGGGTGTGTGCTTAATTTTTGCATGACTGACTAGGTGTGTGAGTACCTCTATGGATGAGTGGCGGTGTGTGAGTGTTTATATAGGTGTATGAGTGCATATAATAGTCCTGTACTGAGTGACTATAAGTATGAGTGACTGTACGGGTGAGTGAGTAGATGTGTGTGTGTAGACCTAAGAATCAGTGAGTGTGTATATAGTAATTGGTGTTGGAGTGTCTATGGTTTTGACAATGGCAGTCTGTAATTTACAGTGGGTGTATCAAAAGTTATATTAGGGTGTGAGAAGGTGCATCAAATTATCACATGGATGATGTCATCAGTGATGTCATCAGTGATGTCATCAGTGATGTCACTGACCATGTCATGAGTGATGTAATATGTGACGTCATCAGCAGTGCATTGCGGGGCGCGAGTTATAGTTACCTGAACTAACTATAACGGGGGAATTTCACGGGTTTTGTACGAGTGCAATGTCCAACTAACTATAACTGTCCCTAAAACCTATGGTTTTTTCAGTGAATTTGTAAGGTTTTTTAAATGCTAATTTCTAACTATAATGTGCCTGAAACCTATGGTTTTTTCAGTGAATTTCAAAGGTTTTTTAAATGCTAATTCCTAACTATAACATGTCTGAAACCTATGGCTTTTTCAGTGAATTTCAAAGGTTTTGTAAATGACAATTTTTAAATGTATTAATTGTTATATTTATTTTTTTGATACTGATTTACTACATTTTTTTAAACTATTTGTTTTTAGATATTTTATTTTTTAAATTACATTATAATTACATTATACATTACATTACAAAATATACTTTCTCAGAATGAATTACTTTAGTTTAAATACTTTGCAAATAGGCAATAGACTTTTAAGTACAGCAGTTACAGTTGTTGCAATGGGCAACACAATTTCAAACACAATGCAACATTGAGCTCAATGTGAATTTCTAGTTAAATGCAATTAGTTACTTTATGGATTACTTTTCTAACCACAGGACTGGATCCTAGATTCAGTCCTGGGACATCTCCTGTAAACAGATGAGTAAAAGCGTTTTGGTTACAGTAGTGATTTTTAAGGAATATTATTGTATTTTAAAAGTTGACACTTAGAAACTTTTTCACATAGAATCACCAATGTTATCCTATGGGAGGAAATTCACTTAGCAGGTAAGTAGTGTTATCGTTACTTTTTCTTACTCAGTGGTGGATCCTGGATCCAGCACTGGTGCATCTCCTGTAAACAGTTGAAATAATGCGTTTAAGTCATACAGGTGATTTTTAAGGAATATTTGTAGTTTGTGAAAACCGACACTTTGAAACTTTTCTGCTGAAAACCAGACAATGGATTCCTATGGAAGGAAATACAAGTTACTGGTAAATACGGTTAGAATTACTTTTCAGGGTCAGTGCTGGGCTAAAAGATGCAGCACTGGGTTCTCTCCTGATAACAGGTGAGTAAATCGGAATTCGTAGTTCAGCTGATTTTAGAGGAATATTATAAAGTTCCAAAACTCCACACTTAGAAGAATTTCCAAGTGAAACCAGTCAATGATATCCTATGGAAGGAAATTGAAGTTACTGGTAAGTACGGTTAAAATTACTTTTCAGGATCAGTACTGGGCTCAAAGATGCAGCACTGAGGTCTCTCCTGATAACAGGTGAGTAAATCGGAATTTGTAGTTCGGCTGATTTTAGAGGAATATTTGCACAGTGGTGAAGGGAGGGGGTGGGGCTTCAGGTGACATGTCTGCAAACAGGCCTGTGGCGCGTTTTAAGATGGGGAATTAAATCCTCCTCAATCCCGATGGTCCCTAGGGGCCAAGTAGCCCACCAGATACCTCCAGTATGCGCCAGAGAGCTGCGTTGCAGAGAGGTGTTCAGAGACCACGCCCCTTTTTGCACCTCTCTGCAACGCAGCTCTGTGGCGCTTTCTGGACGTACCTGGTGGGCTAGTTGGCCCCAGGGACCCTCAGGATTGAAGGGGATTTAATTCCCCATCTTAAAACGCGCAACGGGGCCTGTTTGCACACATGTCACCTGAAGCCCCGCCCTCCCTTCACCACTGTGCAAACGCGCCCGTGGCGCGTTTTAAGTTGGGGAATTAAGTCCCCTTGAATCCTGAGGGTCCCTGGAGTCCAACTAGCCCACCATGTACCTCCAAAAGCGCCACAGAGCTGCGTTGCAGAGAGGTGTAAAAGGGCGTGGCCTCTGTACACCTCTCTGCAACGCAGCCCCTGGCGCATACTGGAGGTTCCTGGTGGGCTAGTTGGCCCCAGGGACCCCCAGTATTCAAGGGGATTGTTCCCCTCTGCAAACGCGGGCGCGTTTGCAGAGTGGTAAAAGAAGGGGGCGGGGCCTGCGGCCCGATCGTTTTTTAAAAATTATTATTATTTTTTTTAAATGCTTTTTCCTGCCCAGGGTGTCCTTGTGGGACCCCCTGAGCAGACCTAGGGGGTCAGGGTGTTTCTACCCTGCCCCCTTTGTGCGTTTTGCACACTTGTTTCTTGTGTTTTTTTTTTTTAATCGGCGGGATCCGCGCACCCTAAACGCATCCCGCCGCTTAAAAAAAAATGCTTTTCTGCCCAGGGGTCCTTGTGGGACCCCTGAGCAGACCTAGGGGGTCAGGGTGTTTCTACCCTGCCCCCTTTGTGCGTTTTGCGCACTTGTTTCTGTGCCTCGGTTCTACCGAGGCATAAAATGGCTGCCAACACTTCCTGATTTGGAGTGTTGACAGCCAATTAGCATGCAGCTCGTGATCGGGACAGTGCGCGCAGGGTGCGCTCAGGGTGCGCGAATCCGACGCGGCCATAGATATATATGTGATTTTCCTTTTGATTTTCTCAGGAACTACTGAACGGATTTACACCATTTAACAAAAGGGTTCTTTCTGAACCAAGAACTACTTCTTTGCCAAATTTGGTGTAATTCCGTTCAGCAGTTCGGGCTGTAGCCGTGGCTAAAGTTTCCTATGGGAAAATGAATGGGAAAAACACGTTTTGGGACCCCCTTTTTCTCGGCCCCCGCTTGACGAATCACCCCGAGACTTTCAGGATAGGAGCGGACTGGAGCGGGCCACAAAGTTTGAAAATTTCGCGAAGATTCGTCAACCGACGCAAGAGTTATTTCAAATAGAATGTTGCGGATTTCCTATGGAAAATAGGTCCTAACTATAACTATCTACTGGCGACCGCCAGTAGATAATATATATATATATATCCAAGCTCCAAAGTACCCAACGTACATATTTATATATATATATTCAAATCACAGAAGGTCACCGCCGCCGCACCACGTACCCCGGGTGCAATCTCCAGCGGTGGTAAGCCGCTATGTAGAGCTCCACTGCAGCAACCCCATTCCTGATCAACTGTAAATGAGGAGAGCACTCGCGGGAATTTGTATGAAGTGCTATTTTAATGTGCAGACCATCCCCGCACTGACAGACGCGTTTCGGCACTCTGCCTTTTTCGGTGTCAGTGTGTACATTGTGAAAACACCATTTTAAAGTGAAAAAGTGCGTAACGTAAAGCAATTGCAGTGACAGCAAAGACGGCCTAATAACATTACTACATAGATGTATTATCTTCGGCGACCATCTTTTAACATGTTTCTGGCAAACGGGTAATGCCCAAAATACAGGGCACTCTACTGAAAGATTAGTAATTGCAGTATGCGTAGAAATTTAGAAAACAAAATAATGAACAAATCGATGTGTCAACAGTTCACATTTAGCTGTAAATTCATTCAATTAGATTTTACATGATAATAATCTTTTTATGTCTCCCATCTCGCATATTCTATATACCAATTTTGTCAATTTCATTGGGTACCCTAGTTCGTGTGATTAAGCCCTGGATGGGCGAACTTCAGATACGGTCATGGAAGTATGAGGAGAAAAGAATGCCCCGTGTGGACTACACAGGCATATTTACAGATTGATTCTAATTTCATAAGCATAATAACACATGGGAGGGACAGAGTGTCAGTTTGCAATGGACCATCTTATTGTATTCATTCTAGGTGAACCCATAACTCCTCATCGTTGTTCAAACCCACCGGAGCCTTGGTCTGTAAATCAATGATATATTTGGACTCAAGTGCTCGCAAATTCCTAACCCTATCCCCACCTCTTTCATTTTTGGGGACTTGGTCAATACAGTAAAATTTCACAAGATCACGATTGCTATTGTGCATACTTTCGAAGTGGCGGGCTACGGGGTAGGTGGCATCTTTTTTGGAGATTGCACGCATGTGTTCAAGTGTGCATTTTTTCGCAGGGTGAATAGTACTCCCCACATACCTTTTAGGGCATGGGCATTCCAGACAACAGACAGTGAATTCTGAGTTGCAATTAAGAAGTCGATTGATACTTCTGACTTTTTTCGGTCCACTCTTTGAGGTACTATAACTAGTTACTTTTTGGCTGAAATTTCAGGCTTTGCATCTTAAGCACGGAAAAAAGCCCGTCACATTCTCTTTTTTCTGGGTAGTGGAACGATAATGGCTGTATACCAGATGGTCACCAATGGATTTACAGCGTTTATAGGTTATCAATGGCTGAATAGGGATGACCTTTCTCAGAATGTTGTCGGTCTAGAGAATATGCCAGTTTTTTCTAAAAACTTGGACTACTTCTGAGGACTTGGCGTTATAGCGGGTGATCATTCTCACAGGTTCCACTTTCGGGTTCTCAGTTTTGTCATTGGGAATTTTAGATACCAGAAGTTCCAGTCTACCTATTTCTTCTGCTCTTTGATCAGCTTCATGGAGGATATTATGGGAATACCCTCTGGCTTTAAACCGATTGAAGGCGTCCTCCCTCGCCTTGTGGTACTCCACCTGTGTGGTACAGTTAAGTTTAATACGTAGGAGCTCTCCATAGGGGATGTTACTAATCATGCTCCTCGGATGGAAACTTCTGGCATGTAAAACTGCATTTCCCGCTGTAGGTTTTCTATACAGACGTGTGAGAATTCTGGTCTCTTCAATATAGACCTCTAAATCAAGGTAAAAAACATTGGTGTTACTGATGTGCCCGCTAAATTTGAGGTTAAGGTCATTCGAGTTCAGAAAGGCTACATACTCTTCAGCCGAAGAGCGACTGCCCTTCCACACAATGAACAAGTCATCAATGTAGCGGGCCCATAACGTTACATTATCAAACCACTTTTCGGGTACATCTCTCCAGGACACGTGCTTCTCCCACCAGCCTACAAAAATGTAAGAGGCCGTTTGTTCAGAAACCATTTAACAGCAGCTGCTGTTAAATGGTTTCTGAACAAACGGCCTCTTAAATTTCAGAAACATAATGATATGCTACTAGCAATGGTGAAATTCTGCCTTGAGAATAATATTTTTATCTTCTCAGGCCAACTATACAGACAGCAACGCGGGACCGCGATGGGCACGTGCTTTGCCCCCAGTTATGCAAATCTTTTTGTAGGCTGGTGGGAGAAGCACGTGGCCTGGAGAGATGTACCCGAAAAGTGGTTGATGACTTGTTCATCGTGTGGAAGGGCAGTCACTCTTCGGCTGAAGAGTATGTAGCCTTCCTGAACTCGAATGACCTTAACCTCAAATTTAGCGGACACATCAGTAACACCAATGTTTTTTACCTTGATTTAGAGGTCTATATTGAAGAGACCAGAATTCTCACTCGTCTGTATAGAAAACCTACAGCGGGAAATGCAGTTTTACATGCCAGAAGTTTCCATCAGAGGGGAGCCTCTTGCTTGTTTGTTGGGGGACTGCGGCTGGACTCCATCGCCCACATCGCACAGCGGCAGGAGCCACTCACGTCATCGGTGGCAGCGCCAGGTGGCGCACTTAAGCCGGCCCGGGCTCCCGCAGCGCAGGAGCCTTTTGCTTGTTTGTTGGGGGACTGCGGCTGGACTCCATCGCCCAAATCGCACAGCGGCAGGAGCCGCTCACATCATCGGGGGCAGCGCACTTAAGCCGGCCCGGGCTCCCGCACCGCGGGACATGCGTGGGCATGCCCGGGCCAAGGGCGGGCCCGTCATAGCCCGTCAAAGCCCGGAGAAGGCCGGGCTGGGCCACCCCCCTGTCAAGCTTTAAGTGGCATCTGGGAATTAGCGAGAACACGGGGTGAGTGCTGATTTATCTACCCCGTGAAAGGTCCACAGGCGAGTCCAGTAATTGACATTATTGTAATTAAATTTTGAGTTGCCATAATGGGAAAGCGTGCCATGTTACCACCTGCAGCCCGATAACTCACAGCATTAACAGCATGCTCGAGAGGGTGGTTAACATTGTCTTGGGAGAAATCAAACTCACGGAATGACGCATGTCACGAGGCACTGAGGGGCGAGCGGATATTGCCGAATTTAGAGGTTCATCAATTAAACATGCACAAGCCTTGCCCCCGTCACAGCCCCAGGGAACTGGCACTTATAAATCTCCAATTGCTAGCGGGAGCGTAAGTGGGCTCGAGATAGCTGAGACACAGTCTGATATAGATATTGTCACACCTGCGGGAATTCCAGCTGTTAAACGAAAGAGGAAGAGCGGGAAGCCTATCTGCACTAAAAGGAAACAGCCCACCCGTACTGGTCCCTCTGGAACCTGTCTTTCTGCTTGGATACAGCCATCCCCAAGCACCGGCACTTCTGAAATCTCCGATCCCCCTGCAACAGCACTTAATACGAATCTGAGTTGCTCAATCGGTACACAGACTGAGGCAACATTGGATCTTGAGAACCTTGGGGATGCTATTGCCAATATTGTTGCTGCGATGGTGACTAAACAAATTAATGAACACTTAGATATAAAATTTGCCCCATTACAGGCCCGCTTAGAGAATTTGGCCTTACTTATCGGGGGATCTGATCAACCAGTAGGGAATGCACAAATTGCAGTAGATGAAGGGGGAGGGTCTCTTGCTACAATGAGCGTTTCATCCAATGATACCCGACCCCCTATTGTTAGAGATCTCGCCCCTGCAAGTAACTTGTGCACTATACGTGGACAAACCAGGGGATGTTCTCAACCGCTTTTTAACAGGCATGGCACCCCATCTACTGTTGAATTGGTTACTATCTCACAGCCCAATTCCACCTTGGGCAGTGCTAACAGACTCAATAGACCCAATGGACCAGACCAGAATCTTTTGCCTAGCAAATTGTGCAGCAATGCTTCAGCCTCTCTCAGCAGAAGTCTCCCGAAAGCAAATCGAGATGTCCTGAGTTTGCCACCTGCTGCCTGCCCTTATGTGCTGGTGTTAGCAGGCGTACCGTCCCTAAAGAGGGATCAGAATGAGTCATGGGACCAATTACGCAACAAATGCGTGGACTGGCTATCGAGGAATAGGAGGTTCCACCCATTAGATATAAAAGATATTATTATGGTACGCAGAGTCGGGTGGGTTGGTGTATCTACAAAGAACATTGAAGGAGACTGTATTGTAATTAACTTTCGTAGACCTTCCTTGGTGAGACATCTATTAAGAGCATGTGAGCCTACAACATTCAATAGCACCAACATATGTCTACTACCATTAGGTTATTTTTACAAGCCAAATTACGGGCCCCACCCTAATGAGATCCCCCCACTCACCACTTCTAATAGGCTCTTGGCCCTGTCCGGGTTGGATACCCAGGATTGACTATCGCTATCCGTGAAACCCCCTACCCTCGATGTTGGACCATTATCTCTCCCCCTAGTAGCTGAGCTTATTAGCTCACACACACCATTAAAGGTCTTAGCCAGCCCAGACCTCCGCATTCTAAGTTGGAATGTTGCGGGGCTGCATTCTAAGCTGCATCAACCGGACTGGTTAAAATTCATAAGAGAGCAGGATATTCTCCTATTTCAAGAAACTTGGGCTACTCAAGATTTATTTATTGATGGGTTTGAATGTCATAATATCTTAGCAACAACCCCTAAGCATGGTCGACCCTTTTGGGGACTATCGATTTGGGTTAACATCGCCGCAGGCTTCAGTATTAAAACCATATGCACTAATAATAATATTTTCCAAGCCATATTGTTTAATAGGGGGGTTTCTTTTTTCTTAATTAATTTTTATAATAATGATTTCCATTCTATACCAAATGGGAACTTTATAAATGTATTCAATTTTATTGCGTCTATTCAAAAATCCAAAGACTGTTTTAAGTCAACTGGAATCTGCCTAGGAGGCAATTTTAACGCCAAATTACCCCAACTCTGGCCAAGTAAACAGCCATGTAGTAGCGGACATAAATGCCATGGGGCAAGGAACTAGTGGACCATTTAAATAATTATAACTTAACTAATGTCATGGAGATTGCTGCCAAAACAAAAGACAATGTTCCCCCTGAGCCGACATTTACAGGGAAGGGCTGTTCATCCACAATTGATTATGTTGTTATTTCCTCTGTTTTAGAGGTCAGCCTGTTGAAAGCAGAAACCATTGCCACAACTTTTGGGGACCACAATCCAATCCAAATAGTGGTAAGATTATCCCCTGGCCCAACACCCAATACAGAATGTGGAGCCAGGAATTTATCACCTTCTACGGATAATCTAAGATTGGTGTGGCGGGGTGTTAATAACACCGACTTATTCAGTGCAATGGTTAGGGGAAACTTGAGCCTTATTAATTCTTGTCTGTTGGATCAGGACCCACACCCCTAGGTAGTTAATGCCTTCACCAAACTTTGTGGAGCTATTAAATCCTTGCTGTCCAAACCTACCACTACAGTGCAATGTGAACCTAGGTGGTTCAATCATGAGTGCTCAGAAGCTAATAGGCAGTTACGTAAGGCCCTGTCACAGAGCCCAAGGAGTAATTCTTTGGTTAAGTTGTCAAGGCAGACATACAAGTCTGTCATTGCTAAAAGGAAGGAAGAACTACTAAATGAGTACTGGGATGCGCTTGTCAATGCTGCTAGCTTAAAAAATGGGAATACATTTTGGACTGCTGTTAAAAATGTAAGAACAATGGGGCAGCCGTTAACTCCCATAAGCTGCAACATAACAAGTGCAACCTGGGAAAGTCATTTCTCCACAATCTATTTAGCTCCCGCACTGGAACTCGACCCCTTTAAGAATAGGACTCCATCTAGGGTCCCAATATTGATAACAGAGGTTGAGGAGGCTATACGTCAGAGCGTGGGCAATAAAGCCCCTGGCCCCGACGGGTTACCCATCGACCTCATTAAACAGAAACCTGATTTTTGGGCCACATTATTGTTAAACGTCTTTAATAATTTAACCAACGCTCCATTGCCAAAGTCATGGTCCACTAGTATCATCGTCCCAATTTTCAAAAAGGGAGATCGTTCGCATCCGAGTTGTTATCCCTAATGGATAACACCCTCAAAATTTTAGGTAGAGTCTTATATAATAAAATTTTAACTTGGGCTGAGGATAATCATATTTTAGAGCAAAGTCAATTAGGTTTTAGGAGCAAAGTAGGCACGAACGAGCAGTGTTTAAATCTCAACTTGATCATCGGGAAATATACTATAGCACAGCACTCGCCACTTTATTTAGCTTTTATGGACCTGACCTCTGCCTTCGATTTTGTCAATAGGTCCCATTTATGGTCCATTCTCCTAGCCTACGGCTTGGACGAGGCCCTTGTATATTTCTTGGTCTACTTGCACACGGACTTGAAGGCACGGGTCAGGATTGGTGGCGGGGGTGAGTTGTCTAATGGTATCAATGTAGGTAGAGGGGTCAGGCATGGGTGCGTTTTAGCCCCTCTTCTTTTTATCATTTATATTATTAATCTGCATAAATCATTGATTACACTCACCGATGACGTACCCAGAATTAAAGGTAAAACCCTTCCGGTGCTTTTATACGCAGACGATGCGGTTTTAATTGGACGCACACCCAATGCTCTACGCACTTTAGTACGGGGATCTACGGATTTATGACTGGCCTAGACTTATCCACTAATTTTAGGAAATCATTTATAATGTCTGCGGGCCAAGGAAATACCCCTTAAGCTCTATTTCCGTTGGAGATCAAAAATGTACTTGCACTACCACTTTTCCATACATGGGGATGGTCTTTGCTGCGAACGGCACCTGGTCTGAACACATGGTGTTTTGTAAGAACAAGTTTTCAAAGGCCACCAACTCTATCCTCAGTCTTCCCGCCCAAACAGATCAGGGGCAATTTTAGCGATCTTAAAGATTTTTAAATCACAGTGCATACCTATAGCAACTTATGGCACAGAGGTTTGGGGCATTGCTAAAAGCACCAGTGTCCAATTAGAGGAAAACAGATTCTGCAGGAAGCTTCTGGGTGCACCAATTTCCACTTCTCAGTATATATGCCATAGCGAACTAAAATGAAGTTATATTGAAGATTTTATAAGGGCACGCCCCGCATTGTTTTGGCTAGCTATAATGAAAAACCCTGCAGCATCCCTCACTAGGGAGATAATAGATGATTGCATCAGCTGTGAAAAAGGGATGGATATCCCATGGCTTGCTGGGGTTAACAAGAGCCTGAAAAGTGTTAACTTTGAAGGGTTGTTTTTAAACCCAAATACAGCTGAGACTGTAGACAAAAAAGTTCTCAGGTCAGCACTATACGCACTTTACAGTGCGGAAAGATCTGAGAGGGAATTAAAGAAACAAACTGTTGTTAACTTTATACCCATCGAGCGAACTGAGCATTGCTTGCCTAGCTATATCACACTACCGATGTCACATTGGGAGAGAGGACTTCTTTTTCGCTTAAGGGCTGGGACTGTAAAATATTTGCTCTGCTTTCCCCTTGGGTATAATGCAAAACTTGATTCCCTGTCATGTCCATGTGATGGTCAGAGTGGACAAACACTTTTACACTTTTTATTTTTCTGTAAGTAATACACTAAATATGCACAATGGCTGTTAATCCCATTCTTTAAAAAATTGTTACCCATTCAGTTAGCTGATGCAGTTAGCAGTATACTCAAACTGGAAAATGAGGAATTGATTATGTGTGTTGATACTTTTTTGGGAATAGCTACAGGGGCTCGCAAATCAATGTGTAACCCATGAAGCCCATCTGTACACTGCTCTTAATACTACGGATTTTCGATCATGTTACTGTAACTGTTTTTATTGTGTAGCCCATCTGTTACTTGTTCCCCATATTATGAATTTTGATCACGCTATTTAATTGTTTTATTGTGATTTTAATCTGTATGTGCTCTACTTTTATGGATACGGTGTTATCCGAATAAAGTCTTTTGGATTGAATTGGATTGGTAACACCAATGTTTTTTACCTTGATTTAGAGGTCTATATTGAAGAGACCAGAATTCTCACTCGTCTGTATAGAAAACCTACAGCGGGAAATGCAGTTTTACATGCCAGAAGTTTCCATCCGAGGAGCATGATTAGTAACATCCCCTATGGAGAGCTCCTACGTATTAAACGTAACTGTACCACACAGGTGGAGTACCACAAGGCGAGGGAGGACGCCCTCAATCGGTTTAAAGCCAGAGGGTATTCCCATAATGTCCTCTGTGAAGCTGATTAAAGAGCAGAAGAAATAGGTAGACTGGAACTTCTGGTATCTAAAATTCCCAACGACAAAACTGAGATCCGGAAAGTGGAACCTGTGAGAATGATCACCCGCTATAACGCCAAGTCCTCAGAAGTAGTCCAAGTTTTTAGAAAAAACTGGCATATTCTCCAGACCGACAACATTATGAGAAAGGTCATCCCTATTCAGCCATTGATAACCTATAAACGCTGTAAATCCATTGGTGACCATCTGGTATACAGCCATTATCGTTCCACTACCCAGAAAAAAGAGAATGTGACGGGCTTTTTTCCGTGCTTAAAATGCAAATTCAGCCAAAAAGTAACTAGTTATAGTACCTCAAAGAGTGGACCGAAAAAAGTCCGAAGTATCAATCGACTTCTTAATTGCAACTCAGAATTCACTGTCTATTGTCTGGAATGCCCATGCCCTAAAAGGTATGTGGGCAGTACTATCCACCCTGCGAAAAAACACATACTTGAACACATGTGTGCAATCTCCAAAAAAGATGCCACCTACCCCGTCCATCATTTGTTTGCTGTAACACTTTTCGCCTTAAGTGAGATGGGTATGCCCAGACGGGGGTCCCTTGCACACTGTGCCACTGGATTCAAGCTAGCCTGGCTGAAGAAGGGTGACATACCCTGAAACCGGTCCCAGGATGCTTGTTTCCGGTCCAGGGAGGACCTGGCCTGGCAGTTCGGTCTGGACTGTTCCCATGGGGCAAGGGTCAAGACTGATTTGCATATGGCTGGGTCCAAACTGGGGTGGCGTAGTGGGAAAAAGAACGATGGATTTAACCCAGATTTTTTGACTGGGGGAGAATGTTTGCATTGTCAGCATTCCGTCCATCATTTGTTTGCTGTAACACTTTTCGCCATAAGTGGGATGGGTATGCCCAGACGTGGGTCCCTTGCTCACTGTGCCACTGGATTCAAGCTAGCCTGGCTGAAGAAGGGTGACATACCCTGAAACCGGTCCCAGGATGCTTGTTTCCGGTCCAGGGAGGACCTGGCCTGGCAGTTCGGTCTGGACTGTTCCCATGGGGCACAGGGTCAAGACTGATTTGCATATGGCTGGGTCCAAACTGGGGTGGCGTAGTGGGCAAAAGAACGATGGATTTAACCCAGATCTTTTGACTGGGGGAGAATGTTTGAATTGTCAGCATTCCGTCCATCATTTGTTTGCTGTAACACTTTTCGCCCTAAGTGGGATGGCTATGCCCAGACGTGGGTCCCTTGCTCACTGTGCCACTGGATTCAAGCTAGCCTGGCTGAAGAAGGGTGACATACACTGAAACCGGTCCCAGGATGCTTGTTTCCGGTCCAGGGAGGACCTGGCCTGGCAGTTCGGTCTGGACTGTTCCCATGGGGCACAGGGTCAAGACTGATTTGCATATGGCTGGGTCCAAACTGGGGTTGCATAGTGGGCAAAAGAACGATGGATTTAACCCAGATCTTTTGACTGGGGGAGAATGTTTGCATTGTCAGCATTCCGTCCATCATTTGTTTGCTGTAACACTAAAAGGTATGTGGGCAGTACTATCCACCCTGCGAAAAAACACATACTTGAACACATGTGTGCAATCTCCAAAAAAGATGCCACCTACCCCGTAGCCCGCCACTTCGAAAGTATGCACAACAGCAATCGTGATCTGGTAAAGTTTACTGTATTGACCAGGTCCCCAAAAACGAAAGAGGTGGGGATAGGGTTAGGAATTTGCAAGCACTTGAGTCCAAATATATCATTGATTTACAGACCAAGGCTCCGGTGGGTTTGAACAACGATGAGGAGTTATGGGTTCACCTAGAATGAATACAATAAGATGGTCCATTGCAAACTGACACTCTGTCCCTCCCATGTGTTATTATGCTTATGAAATTAGAATCAATCTGTA
The DNA here is from genome assembly GCA_963921515.1 of Calotriton arnoldi. NCBI lineage: Eukaryota > Metazoa > Chordata > Amphibia > Caudata > Salamandridae > Calotriton > Calotriton arnoldi. The sequence goes on from CAWUFW010020367.1 coordinate 27,585, forward strand.
AATATGCCTGTGTAGTCCACACGGGGCATTCTTTTCTCCTCATACTTCCATGACCATACCTGAGGTTCGCCCATCCAGGGCTTAATCACACGAACCAGGGCACCCAATGAAATTGACAAAATTGGTATATAGAATATGCGAGATGGGAGACATAAAAAGATTATTATCATGTAAAATCTAATTGAATGAATATACAGGTAAATGTGAACTGTTGACACATCGATTTGTTCATTATTTTGTTTTCTAAATTTCTATGCATACTGCAATTACTAATCTTTCAGTATAGTGCCCTGTATTTTGAGTATTACCCGTTTGCCAGAAACATGTTAAAAGATGGCCGCCGAAGATAATACATCTATGTAGTAATGTTATTAGGCCGTCTTTGCTGTCACTGCAATTGCTTTACGTTACGCACTTTTTCATTTTAAAATGGTGTTTTCAAAATGTACACACTGACATCGAAAAAGGCAGAGTGCCGAAACGCGTCTGTCAGTGCGGGGAGGGTCTGCACATTAAAATAGCACTTCATACAAATTCCCGCGAGTGCTCTCCTCATTTACAGTCGACCAGGAATGGGGTTGGTGCAGTGGAGCTATATATATATATATATATATATATATATATATATATATATATATATATATATGGTATATTTTTATATTATTTAAAACTGGAAATTATAAAATAAATTAAAATTATTAGTTTAATAATTGTTTTTTAAGTAGATACATTGTGTGTTTAACTTTTTAAAATATATATTAAATCCATTTTATTTTTAAAATTAATATTACCTTTTAATATATTCAATATTTATTATTTTAATTTATATATACTTAAAAAGCAATATTTAATACAACGATATTTATTACATAGATATTTTTTCCCAACATTTTGGTACTTACCATTATAGGTATAGGATGATGATTTTTTACACCAATATTTTGGGCACGATATTTTGGTATGAGGATATTTTGAGGGTCGATATTTTGTCAGTGAAACAATCCTTTCAAAGGGTAGAGTGGCGTTGTTATTGCACTGAAAGATTTTATTTTTTTTGAGCTAATTAGTGATTGGTGATTCAAGTGCGGAGAATTTTTTTTATGAACTTACGATAGTAATTTGCTAGGCTCTGCATTTTTTAATTTTTTTTACAAAGTCCAGAATGGCTTAACCTTCTGAGTGTCCACAGCTATTCCTTCAGAGGTAAGAACATAGCCCAAATAGACTACAGATTCTGTCCCAAACTACACTTTTCGGCTAGCAATTTGTTTTTCCTCAGAAGCTGTAGGACTTGTTTGACATGAAGCGTATGATTTGCCAGATCCTTAGAAAATAAATTGATGTCATCTAAGTAGACAACCATTGTCTGGAAAATAAGATCAGAGAAGATAGTATTCATAAAATGCTGGAAAACAGCAGGGGCATTACAGAGGCTGCATGGCATCACCCAGTATTCTGAAGGCCCAAATGGTGTTCTGAATGCTGTTTTCCATTCAGTAACTGATGGATGCAGATGAGGTGATAGGCTCCTCACTGGTCTAGTTTGCCCCTTATCCTCTTGGACGGCTTCCAGTATATCAGAAATGAGGGTCAAATGATAATGATCCTTGATTGTCACTGGAATTAAGCCACTGTATTCTATGCAAGGTTGGATTTCAGAAGTACCCTTTTTAGGTACAAAAATTATAGATGCTGTGGCAGGGGATTTAGATGGTTAACAAACCATTCCTTAAGTTAGCATCCAGATACTCCCTTAGAGCTTGGCGTTCTAAAAGGAACAAGGAAAAGATACGTCCATAAGGGACTATTGCCTCAGGAGGAATGTCAATGGCGCAATCGAAGGGGTGATGAGGAGGTAAGTCCTAGGTCGTCGATTAATGGAAAACATCAAGGTATTCGTGATAGATGTCAGTAATTTCAGACAATTATGCAACTGACTGAGGGGAGCTGTCATGAAGAACTTCAGAACTTTCTGTGGAAGAAAGAAGATCTGCTGTACAGTGAGAGATTAAAATTCTGGACCCAAGAACAAGGTTTTTGCAGACCAGTTGATATAAGGATTGTGTCTAGCTAACCAATTAGTACCTAAAATAATAGGATAACAAGGGGAGGAAGTCAAATTAAATGTGAGCTTCTCATAATGGGAAGCAATTCTAGGGGCACAGGGTTTGTTTCCTCACTGAGTAAGACATCCACAGCTTCTACCACAACTGGGACTCCTGAGGACTACTGAGTATCCATACAGACATGGGAAGCAGCACAGTTGATAAGAACTGGCCCGAAGGGGTGTTTAGCTGGATCAGGGATTCCCCTTGAGGAAGAACAGAAACTGGAAACCTCTTCCACCAACTCCTCGACACCACTCAGTCTGGTTTCATACTCAACTGCCTTCATCTATGACACAGATGACATCTGCATGACTCTGGACAGAGGAGACACGACTGCCCTCATCCTCCTAGACTTCTCCACAGCATTTGACACAGCCTACCATCCTATTTCCATCCAACACTCACAAGACATCGGAATTCAAGGACGCGCACTCTAATGGATCTGCTCCTTCCTGACTGGAAGGAACCAGTCAGTCAGGCTGGCCCAGACGCCTGCGACTTCATCTGCGGAATTCCACAAGGATCCTCCCTGAGCCCGACCCTTTTCAACCCATACATGATCCTGCTAGCCAGCATCATCCTCTCTCACAACATCAACTCCCTCTCCTTTACAGATGAACGCAACTCATTCTCTCCCTCATGAACAACACACCCGGTACCCGGATCAAGTTACATGCCTGCATGACTGAAATGGCCCACTGGATGAAGACCAACTGCCAAAGTTGAACACTGGCAAGACTGAAATCATGATCTTCGGGAAGAGCACATAACCCTGGGGACTCCACCTGCTGGCCAACAGAGCTAGAACCGACACCCACCCACGCCAAGAACCTTGGGATCATCATCAACAGCAAACTCGACATGACCACCCAAGTCTGAGCCGTCACCGCCTCATGCTTCCATACCCTGTAGATGCTGAGGAAGATTTTCAAATTGTTCCCACTGAGCACTCAGAAAACTGTAGTGCACGCTTTGGGCACAAGCAAACTGGACTATGTGAACGCTCTCTATGCTGGAATCAACAAAAACTCACCAGAAGGCTGCAGACCATTTAGATCTCAGTGTCCTGAATCGCTCTCAACCTCCCATGCCGCATTCACATCAACCACACCTGAAGCAGATCCACTGGCTCCCCACACACTAGCACAATTCAAACTCCTCACCCACACTTTCAAGGCACTACATAACACTGGCTCAGCATATCTCAACAATCACATCTACTTTCACAAACCTTACAGACACCTCTGCTCGTCCGGACTCCTACTTGCACAACTCCCAGGATTACAGAAAAACAGATCCAGCGGTCAAGCATTCTCCTACATCACTCCTAAAGCATGGAAAGACCTGCCGCTACAAATAAGCACCACCTCCTCACTTTTTGAATTCGGCAAGAAGCTGAAGACCTGGCTTTTCGAGTAATCCCATTAGTCCCTGAGGGTTGCTAGACTCACACCTGGTCAGCGCCAGGCATTCCCCCCGGTAAAAATGCGCTCTACAAATCTGCATAACATTCTGACCCATAGTTCCCTGAGCATTCTAATGCATGTCATAATAAAACAAGATGTTGCCGCCCTAGGGCACTGTCACATCCTAGACAGCAAGCCAGAGGAGTAGGAGTGGATGGCAGCAGGAAGGAGAAGCTGAGTTGGGCCCGCTTAACCTGTGCCTGCCAGCGGCGCGGATGAGGTAAGGGAAAAAACCTTACATATATTGATGCCTTGCCTGCTGCCCATAAAATCTGCACTAATGATACAATGTCTTTATTTTCCTCTATCAAGGTGTAAATCAGAATCTAGAAGCCCTAGAAATGTGTCCCCAAAGAGAATAGGCATGGGTGGGTCTGTAAGGAATCTGTAGCTAGATATTGTCTCTACTAGATGATGTGTTACCGAAGGTAATTAACTTGTTTATCTGATAGAGACTTCCAGCTGCAGATTCCTTACCTTTGAATAGATATCCAAGCCATACCATCCTGACTGTGGGCTGCGGACAAATTGACTATATTAAGAAGTCCTGCAGGAATGAATGGGCTAAATGCCCGTCCCTGCAGACCTGACTATCCAGGCAGTAGTCCTTAGCAAATGTGTGCAGGCACACCCACGTTACTGCCTGGTAGATGTCGAGGACTGGAACCCCCACGAGCTAATGCCGTGGTCGCAGCTTTTCCTCTGGTGGAATGGGCTCGTAAGCCCTTATGAGGCTGCTTTTTAGCCAGGGCATGGCAGACCTTGATACAGCAATGAATGGGCCGTTTCTGAACTGCCAGACCTTTTTTAGCTCCTACATAGCCCACGAAGAGTTGATCATCTACCGGAACTCTTTGGTGCAGTCAAGGTAGAATGACAATTCTCTTTTTGGGTCCAGACAGTGGAGTCGCGCCTCATCTTTAGAGGGATATGGTTGGAGCATAAAAGGTGGGCAAGGTGACAGATTGTCCCAAATGGAATGGGGGCACCTCTTTAGGTAGGAAAGAGGCCCGGGTGCAAAGCACCACTTTGTCTGGGAATACCATAAGATAAGGAGGCTTGGATGATAAAGCCAGCAGCTCACTTACCCTTCGGGCAGACATTATTGCCACTAGAAAAGCTGTTTTATTTATTTTGAGAGTTTTATATAGCGCTGGCTAGACCCGGAGGTATCAGAGCGCTTTACATTAAGTTCCACAATGTTACAGAAAACGGTAAACAAATTACACTTTACATAAAAATAAGCAACATATTGAGAGAGGGAGTAAAGGTGAGACAGATAGAGTGGAGGGGGAAGTGTGAAGGGGGAGGATGGGTGAAAAGACGGCAGGAGAGACGAAAGGAAGTCTGCCCAAAGACCGACTGGGTAGGTGACGTCCGAGGAGGGAATCCACAGCCCGTCTCCCCAATAGCTAAACAAGGTAGCTCCATCGGGCATCAGTCAAATAGCTATGTCTCAACTGGCGAGGGAAAGGATTACAAAAGAGCGATAAGTGGATAGGAAAGTGTGGGAAGTATGAGTAAGGCAGGGTGAAGGCAAAGGTCAGTAGCTATAGACAGGAGAGGAGTAGGGGGTAGGGTGAAGGGGAAGGAAGCAAATATTGCTGGCTAGACCCGAAGGTATCAGAGCGCTTTACATGAGGATCAGAGAGTTACAGGTTACAAGAGTTATTAGCGTGTACACACTTCTTAAGGGGAGACAAAGGAAGAGGGGGAATGGTAACAGGGGTAAGAAATGCAGGTGGAAGACAGAACGGGGAGACGAGGAGAACAGTGTCCGATGTCCAGCTGGGTAGGTGCCGGCCGAGGGTGAACCAGAGCCAAAACTCCTCTATAGCTGCATAGGACAGCTCCACCGGGCATCGGCCACGGTTGCTCGGGCACCACGTAATAAACAGACAGTCATGGATTCCGCCCAGTGGGCATCGTCAAAGTTCCATTGAGAGCACCTATCACGGAGTCACTGGAAGCGATATCCGCCTTAACCTCCAGCTCGCCCCCAGGTCAGGGGTGATGAGAGGAGGGGTGGAAGGGACAGATTCCAAAGTCTGCAGAACTTCCCCACTGCGAGGCATTAATTACACAGGAGGCCTTAGACACACAGGCACTAGATGTATTGCTGATTTGGCTGTCTGGGGTCCCGCTAGCATGATGGAGCAGGTGCTGTGAGGGTCAAACAGCACAGGTAAAAGCAGAGCCCCACAAGTGCTAGTCGCCATCTTGTATACATTCTGCACTCGGTTGTACTCAGTGGTGTTTGCCAGCACGGGATGGGTCACTGGGCAGTTGTAGCGGTGATAGTAACAATAAAAACAGAGCAGGGGCCTCCAAAGCAGAATGCAGGAAGTTAAAGTACCACCTAACACATAGTACATATTGAGGCAATAAGAGATTCAGACGCAAAACGATTGGGGAAATTAAAGCCGCCATTTTGGAGTCAGGCAGGGACAAGCAGTAACGCGGGGCCGAAACGCCGTGAGTGTAATTGTCAAAGTAGCGGACCACAAACAAAGTGTACCTTGAGCAGAAAGGTGTACAAGGATTCCCTCATAGGCAGCAGCCGCTCGGTGAGGGTAAAGAAGTACTCTTAGGCTGGAGGTGCAGCGATCAGTGCACCCACCATTTTGAGTCCTATGCCGATCCGGTGATACAATCCGGTGGTCTTAGGCATGCAAAGATCCCTGTTTTCCGTATCACACATCATATGCGCATCTCACTACTTGAGGGGGGCACCGTCTGCTGGGTAAACGGAGGTCGATGCCATCGCGGAGCACCTCCTCGGCCACCGGTTGCAGTCTCGCAGCTCCCCAGGCGCCATCTTGGTGTAGTGACTGGCAGGGACGTCGGGGCTCAGTTCTCCGGGATGCTAGGTCGGAGAAGGGCGATTTCAGGCTTCGGGTGATCAGCCTGCATTCCGGTTTCGGAATCACTGATTTGGATGACTCCGGTACTTCTGGTGATGTCAACAATGCCCCCGCTCACCGTATTTCGTCTTGCGGTGAGTGTCTGCAATGGCGGGCGGGATCCTTCTGGGATCGGTGTTATCTCCTCCCAGCGTTGTGAGCGCCCCCTCCGTATATGTGGTAAGCAGCTGGAGGGGACAGTTGTATAGCGACTCAAAGGGAGCACACTTGAGGTAATTGAGAACCAGGTTCAGATCCCACTGAGGCATGATGAAGGGCAAAGGGGGAAACATATGTACAAGCCCTTTCAGAAACCTATGTACAATAGGAGACTTAAATAAAGAGGGTTGGTCAGGCAGCCGCAGGAAAGCGGACAGAGCAGAGAGATAACCCTTGACAGTGCCGAGAGCACAGCCCTGCTGGGCAAGGTAAGAATGAAGAGAAGAATATCAGAAAGAGTGGCAGAAAGAGGGTCAATATACTTTTCTGTACAATATTTTACAAATTCTCGCCAATGGCAGACGTATATGGTTTTGATGGAAGGACTAATTATAAACAACGAAAGAGTGTGCCTTATATTTACAAATAGAGCACAACAGTAGAATCCAACTAGGTTCTTAATAAAGCCCTCACTCACCAACCTGGTTGGTGACATGCTTCATCATCGGGCCCCACCAGGAGCGGCCGAATGCCACCCTGGTGTGCTTCGACGCCAGAATTATCTGCGGAGCTGGTTTAAGGTGTCCAGTGTATAGTGAAGGTGATTGTTAAAAATGTCTGGTTGTGTCAAACAATAGATTTTATTAAAAGCCAATCAGACATAGATAAAAACAAAGTGTAGGACATCAATGCCGAATAAATTGTTCAGCAAGGTCCACTAAGATATGGTCAACATGTTTCAGCCTATGTGTTGTAATTTAACGGGCATTCGTCAGGACCAGAAAAGACGTGTAAACCTCGGCGGTATGAGCACACTACGGCCCACCCTAACCTGAGGTTCAATGTGAAAAATTAAAAAGGTGTACTTCTGGAGTCCCTCGTGTTAAGAGGAACCGAGTTTATTATGTGGTGTAATCACTAATTACACCATGGATCTCGGGAGGGGGGTGGTAGCAACAATGGCACACCGCCTGCACTGCTAGGCACCTGCCGTATACCTATGCGATCCCTGGAAGGACGCCTGGCTACCAAGATAACTTTACAGACTTTGGGAGGAAGGTTAAAAGCTATCAACTGTCACCACTCAATCTCCAAGTAAGGAGGCGGAGAGTTGACAGGTTTGGGTGGAGGACCCTCCCCTGCTGCTGCGACAGCTCCTCCCGAAGGGGCAGCTTGATCGGAGGATCGATGCTCAATTGAAAAAGCGCGGGATTCCAAACTCTCCGTGCCCAGTCCGGAGCCACAAGAATGACTTGTGCCCAGTCGTTCTTGATCTTCTTGAGAACTCTGGGCAGAAGTGGTATGGGTGGAAAAGCTTACAGATGGCTTGAGCTCCACTCACGACGAAAAGCATCTCCGAGCCATAACGGCCTTGGAAACTCCAACTCGCAATACTGCTGACGTGCATTCTCTTTGGAGGCAAACAGATCTAACCAATGCTCTCCCCACTGCTGAAAGAGTCCTTGTGCCACCTCTGAATGGAGACACCACACGTGATCTGCTAGTGATCGACGTCTGAGTTCGTCCACCCTGGCGTTCAGAGAACCTGCCAGGTGTTGAACCACCAGGGTTATGCCCTGCTGTTCCAGGCATGTCCAGAGACGCAAGGCCTCTTGAAAAAGGGTCCACGACTCCACCCGTCCTCCTTGTTGCAGTACCACATGGCAGCAATGTTGTCCATGAACACTTACACTAACTTCCCCTTGACAGAGGGAAGAAATGCTATCAATGCGGTACGTAAGCCACCATTGCAGGTATTTTGGAGTTCCCTCTGAGATCTGGACAAAGTCGGAGAGATTCCCCTGATGCTGCACCCACTGGAACTTCAGGTCGCACTGCAGAGCCCGCATACGCCGTCTGGCATGATTTACCAACAGGACGCAGGAGGCTGATGAGGCCAAGCAGTCTCAGAGTCATTCTCACCGAAATCCAGGATAGAGGCTGAAACATCAGTATCATAACCTCAATATCCTGGACTCGCTGCTCGGGAGGATAAGCCTGAAACTGCACTGTGTCCAGAACATCTCCGATGAAAGGGAGCATCTGAGAAGGAGTCAGGTGTGACTTCGGCACATTTATAGTGAACCCCAGTGAATGTAGGAGGTCCATCGTAGTTTGAAGGTGGGAGACGACAGTCTGAGGCGAGGCTGCCTTCAACAGCCAGTCGTCAAGATAGGGGAAGACTGAAACCCCTGACCTGTGCAGATGAGCTGCAACCACTACCATCACCTTAGTGAACGCCCGAGGGGCGATGGTAAGGTCAAAGGGTATCACAGTAAATTGAAAGTGCTTGTGGCCTACCTTGAACTGCAGGTAACGCCTGTGGGCAGGCAGGATGGGGATGTGAAAATACGCATCCTGCAAGTCCAATGCTAACAGCCAGTCTCCTAGGTCTAGGGCAGAGAAGACCTGAGCCAAAGTAAGCATCGTGAATTTCTCCTTTTTGAGGAAGATATTGACAGTTCGGAGGTCTAGAATATGACAAAGACCCTTGTTCTTCTTGGGTAACAGAAAGCGGGAATAACAACCACGGCCTACTTCTGATATCATAACCCTTTCTATAGCCCCATTGGCCAGAAAAGTTGTAACTTCCTCTTGGAGCAAGATCAGATGATCCTCCATCAGCTGTTCTTTAGATGGCGGTAAGGGGGGGATTTGAACGGGAGGGAGTAACCCCTCCAGATGAGTTGCAAGACCCGTTTTTCCGATGTTATGGACTGCCAGTGGAGGAGATGATGTTGGATTCTCCCTCCAACTGGGCACCCATGGTCTTGCAGAACCAAACTAGGAGGACTTGGAGGCTGCAGCTGGGTTGGTGGTGGATGACTTCTGGCTACCATTACCATGGGGTCTTAATGCATCATGTCCACGTCCTCACACAACTTGGGAAGCCTGCGCAGGGCGGAGGCTGGGATATGGTTGGCACGCCCCTTCCGTAGCCACGAAAAGGTCAAAACGCAGACTAGGGGCGAGGTGTCACTGAGAGGCCCAAGGACTTGGCCGTAGCCCGCGAGTCCTTGAAGTGCTCCAGCGCCGAGTCTGACTTCTCTCCAAAGAGATGCGTCCCATCGAAGGGCATGTCCATGAGATTTTCCTGGACATCCCCTGAAAAAACAGATCTTCTCAGCCAGGCATGGTGCCGTAAGGCCACCGTGGACGAAACCACTCTGCCCAGTGAGAAGTCGTATCCAGACCACACCTAATGGTGAACTTTGCTGCATCCCTCCCGTCTTTCACTGCTTGGGACAGGATGATCGGGTCGCCTCCGGAACCTGTGGCAGCATTTGCACAACCGTTTCCCATAGGGTATGGGAGTAACAGCCCAAAAGGCATGCAGTGTTCACCGACCGCAATGCCAGGCTGGCGGAAGAAAACATCTTCTTCCCAAGTGTGTCCAGCCTCTTGGATTCCCTCTCCGGGGGAGCAGCAGGTAAAGCGCGATATGAAGTTGAGGCTTGGACCACCAAGCTCTCAATGGTAGGGTGTTAGCTGAGGAAACTAGAATCACCCGGGGCAGGACGATGGCGGCGGGCAATTGTCCTGTTCACAGGTGCACCTGTGCTAGGCTTGGACCAAGTTCCGAGAAGGACATCAGTCAGTGCTTCATTAAAGGGCAATAGGGGTTCGGATGAGGAAGCCCCAGGCTGAAACACTTCGGTCAAGAGATTAGTCTTGACCGCCACAGAGGGAAGTTCATGGTCAAGGGCCTCTGCTGCCCTCTTCACCACCATTGCATAAGATGCTCCTTCTCCGTAGCCATGGTAGGTGGAGAGAGCAAACCAGTATCTGGCTAGGTGTCTAGTCTACTGGCCTCTCCTAGTTCCTCATTCCAGTCCAAAGTCTCATCAGTGGTGTACAACTGATGTTGTAAAGGGTCCAGTGTCCCCTCCCACTCTTCCTCCATGCCTGTATGACCTTGAGCCACTGAGCTCTGTCTGCACTGGATTCGGCGTCGACCAACACCGTTCAGACTCAGAGTCCTCAGGGATAAGAATGGAGCTGCTGGTGTGCGCCGGCAGTGCCAGAATCATCGACGTCAGGACTGGCACCGGAGTAGGTCGCATTGGCATGACCAGCGCTGATCCGGGATAGGATCCGTGAGAGCCCACCAGAGCCGAGGCTGGAGCCTGATGGAGCTTATTCTGACTCCACGGGGTCCGAAGGCGTTCCGGAAGGGTCAGCCCCCTCAAATACTCGGTGACTGACCGCGTAAAACTTCTTTATTAGAGCAGGGGTCACTCCAGCTCCCGGAAACAGGGGAGGTGAGGAGTCAGACCTGGCAACGGCTCAGCGGAACCGTGCCTGGAACGTCGATGTTCCCCACTCGTCTTGCCAGAATTCAACGGATGAGGTGAAGATGAAGTCCGTTTAGACTTCTTCTTCTTGTGCCTCTTCCCCGACTCTCCTGAGGACCTTGAGTGTGACAAAGAGGACTTGGAGCTTCTGGGTCGGGACCGAGACCTACTAGGAGTTGTGCTAGATGACGTCCACTGCTGGGCCGCAAGCAGCTTTAGGGACCGCTCCCTCAAAGCTTTCGGCGCCATTGCCCAGCAGTCCGAGGACAACTTCAAGTCATGGTCATGCTCGAGGCACCATAAGCACACAGGGTGCGGGTCGGTAACACGGCTTAAACCCTACCTTTTAGAAGACATTCTCGACACACAAGAAAAAATATCTGACAAAATGCCGAAAAAGTCTCAAAAAGATACAGAGGGGTAGCTCTTCTCCGGATCAGCACTACGTGGCGCGGAAAGAAAAGAACTAACGTTCCTGTGCCTGGGTGGCAACTATTTGGGGGACTGCAATGTCACTTCTAGCACCAACAACACTGATGACAACGCGCAGAACTGAACGAAGCCACCTGACGGTGCGCAGGGGTACTACTCACGTAAAGTTTCCGGATCCAGTCTGATGCCTGGGAAATTCAAAGGTAAGGAATCTGCAGCTAGAAGTCCCTATCAGGTAAGTCCAATACCAACAAAAGTCCTTCATTGCAGCCAAAACTACAGGACATCCGATATATGCTATTATATCCTTCGAAACGTAAAGTTATTAATCAGGCCAAAACCTACTTTTTTGATACCCCGAAAGAAGTGTTCCAATGGATAGATAAAATGTCACCTCCGAATGCACAAACCGCCCCCTATACACACAAGAAAGTCACAGTACGCTGACTGTGGTACAGCTGCGAAGTTGGGTGGGGCACTAAGCGACCTCATGAATGATTCCCCTTCAAAATCATCAATGGGGACCTGATTGCTGCTAGTGCACACTGAAAGATCGTTCTGACCACACAGGAACTGTAATGGCTAGTAGGCACCGGGAGGCACCTACCACCCCCAACCATAGGGTGGGATGGCTCTCACTTGCTTCAGGAACTGCACTGGCTTAAGGTTTCGAAACGTATTGTGTTCAAAGCACTGTGTTATATGTTTAAGGCCACATTTGGCCTGGTAGTTCCTTATCAGCCCACTCGGTCCTTGAGATCATTGAATCAAGCTTTGTTCATCATACAAAGGTATTGTTTAACCCGTATGAAAGGCCGTCCCGTTGCCTACCTAGGTCCAAAATTGTGGAATTCTTTGCCGGACGCTCTCAGAAATTGTAAGTCATTTCTCATCTTTCACAAAAATCTGAAGACGTCGCTATTCTAAGTTATTGTTCTGGGACCTTTGATCTGCGGCTGCCTTCCGTCGGGAAACCCTTTGGGGCAGCTGTGCGAGCTATAAGGTGCTATTAATAATAACAATAAAAATAATGGCACTGAGACTATGACATTGAAGGCCGTCCTTTGCTGGTGCCTTGAAACACCAGGTGTTGAAAGATCAAGGTTACTGAACTGGGTCATAGCAGCTGTATTAGTTCAAGCGGTTGGGGTACAATGGGGCAGGGTGACACTGAAGCCCAGTTGGCATCGCTGGTCGGCCTGTCCCGTGACAGATGCTTCACTGGTTAGTAGTGTGTGGCGGGGGTGGGGGGTGGCTGGGGATTTTTCGTGTTTATGTTTTTCGGTTTGTAGAATTTGGCACACTTACTACTCCCGATTGGTAAGACCATACATACCTCCCACTGACCTACTCCCTGTTCAGGTGACTGGTTACAGAAATATGGCCCCAGAGTTTCGATCAGCCTAATGTTGTGGAATGTGAATGGTATGCTAGACCAAGTCAGAGGGCAATGGGTCTTTGTACCGCCAAACGCCTTCACGCTGACATCCTATTCTTTCAAGAAATCCATTTGCTAGGGAACAAAGTCTCCTTCCTGGCATGAAATGGGTTTAAACAAGCATTCCCTTCTGGGTTCATGAGGGGTTCTAGAGGGGTGGTCATACTGTTAAAAGTAAATTTTCATTTTGAGACTACAAAGATATTGTTGGATCAATGGGGCCGGTACATAGCAATCACTGGCTATTTGAAAGGGGAACCTCTAACTCTTGTAAATGTTTCTGTCCCACACCCTCTGTCTACACTTTTTCTAGAGGCCATCACAAAACTGATGGGAGAATTCCCAAAGCGACCCATGATATTGGGGGGAGACTGGAATGAGGTGGTGTACAATACACTAGACAGACTTCGGAGTCAAGTTGGTGTGGGCAGGGACCGCACCCTCTTAGGACCCTTCTTCGAGATGATGGACCTCTCAGACGTCTGGCACCTGTTTCACCAACATGAGAGGGGTTATACTTTCCACTCTGGGACACGTGGCACTCTCTCTCACCTTGACTACTTCCTCCCCAATATCGAGGTGCATATAGTAACAGAGGCACAAACCTGGTCTGGGGCCTCTCTAATCACTCCACCATAACACTCTACCTATGGACAGGCAGCCATAGAGCTCCTCTGTGCTGGAGTCTAATGAAATGGTCCCTTCTTGACACCAAACTCACATCCCCCATAGGAGAAACAGTAGATACCTATTTTATCCATAATTAACACTCTGCGGATCCCCCAGGTATTTTATGGGAAGCCCAACAGATGACCCTCCAAGGGGAATTAATTAGCTATTCTACAAGGGGAAAAGCACAGGAAGTGCAGACAGTACACAACAAATAGACACAAATATGCTCCCTGGAAACACAATATAACGGCAAACAATTCCCAAGCCCAACTGCAGCATACCTGTCTAAAAGCCAGGACTGTATGGCGTGTCTCGCAATCACACCTCTATCAATGGGGAGACAAGGTCAGGAAACTACTATACTACATCTGCTCCAATATCACACATCACGCTTGGATCACTTATCTCCTTGATTTGACTAGCCAGAAAATCACTGGTGACAAAGATATAGCCCGCCACGTCACACGATACTATTCCGACATATATGCTTGTTGCGACACTCTGCAGAGACTCTAATAGATATTTTGTGTTTTACTTACACCTCCAGACACTCTCTGACATAGAAAGACAATCACTAGAGGGTGACCTCTTGGTGGAGAAACTAGCTGCAGGTCTAAGCCGGCTACAGTCAGGGAATTTGCCAGGTCCTACCGGTTTTCCAGGTGAATTCTTCAAATCATTCATGCCCAGGCTAGCTGAACCCCTTCAGGCGGTCCTGAAAAAAGCACTTAAAACAATTGTTGGCCCCTGCAAGACCAAAATAGTAGTGATTCCTAAACCTGCGAGTCCCCTAGATGCATGCTCCTCCTACCACCCTATCTCTCTCCTGAATACATAGGTTAAAATCATTTCCAAGGCGCTGGCTGACTGGTAGGCCTGGGCGAAACTCGCAGAGTTCTGGTCCGTGGAATTCGGTGGAATGCCAAAAAAACTCAGCAAGATTCTGCGGAACTTCGCTAGCGGGCAGAAGTGCTTGTCTGTCCGCCAGTTCGCCCTGCTTTTTTACATGGCAGTAGCGTGATGCGCTGAAAAATCTGTGTGAAAGGAACCATGTGGTCCGCATGGGTGTGGTCATTTTGTTTTACCTGCTTTCCTGTTCTGTGCATGTGCTGGGCCTGATTTTTCTATCCTACTTAAATCTTTGCAATCCTTCTCCGATCCCACTCATCCACCCCTCATTTACCTTTATTTTATTAGTGTGTGTTTTTGTGTTTGTGTATTTTACGTTTTTTTGCCTTTTTTGGTTTTCCCTTTACTTCCTTAGTTCTTCCTTTCTTCTACTAATAATTCCTTCCTTCTCCTATTTCTTCTTTTTTTTCCCACCCAGCGCCATGGAAGAACAGGGCAGAACAGGGATCGCCGGTGCCAGTGCAGCTGCTAGCTGCACACCTTGTGGTCGCCAGCGCCACCAAGGAGTGCAGCACAACACCATTTTTTCGGAGGCAGGCACACTTGTTTTTTACATGCAGCGCCACTTCCCATCCATGCTGGCAGCAAGCGACAGGCCTGTGAGCGGGTAGCGTCAGCTGCTTTGGGGGAGGGTGCGCTGGTGTGTGCGCTAGCACACTGAGGCCCAGCACACCCAGCAATAGTTGATGCACCGCTGGGTGGACATACTGGACTGGGAGCAGGACCTGCTTGACTTGTTGGGCATCGAGGTTTCGGGGCTTGGTGAGTTATTCTTTATTTGTTGTGTTCTACAATGCTAATATATATATTTAACTTGTTTTTATTAGTATTTGGCACAAAATGTAAGGCACACTAAGACAGCACAGGCGTAATGGAGCCACACAGGGCTACAGTATATCTCAAACAACTACGAGCATGACAGTAGCATGATGGATTGCCCACTTTTGCAATATAAACAGTAAACAATAAGACAATAAAAATACATATCCTTTATTAGCAGCAACAGACCAAAATGAAGCGGCATGTCACCAGGGTTGAAGACCCTCACACCACCACCCCTGAGGGAGGCGGGGAGAAAGGAAGAAGGGTAGACATGACATGGATTAAGGAGCAGGGGGCGCAGGGAAAATCATCATGGGGGGACAGACATGGCCACAGCATCTCAGACATGTCCCCCATGTTGCTCCGAATCACATACAGAGGAAGTAACTCACCTACAATCGATGTCTGACACAACATTTGAACCATCGCCACAGGACGTCTCCCGCCCGGGTCCCCAGATGTGCTGGGGCTGGGGGGGAGCTGTTGGTAACTCCTCTTCTAACAAACTATCTAACATGCTCTCCCACAACACCATATCATGCTCAGCATGCTCATCTGTGGGCACTGCCCGCAGCCGCGACACTCAGCCATTCTACATTCTTGCATATTCACCAACAATTTCCTGCTTGTTGGAACCATGGGCTGCATCCAGTGGATGGTCACCCATCGTTTGGCCAGCACCGTTCCCAGGAGTGCAAATTTATGACTCATCCGGGTCCCACATTTAGGTGTCAGGAGCATCCCAAACAAACAATGATTGAGAGAGGACTGCAACAGCACCTGTGTGACTACTCGTAGTGTTCTCAAGACCTCCCACCAAAACTCTTGTAGCTTGCTACAACCCTACGTCATGTGGAGAAAGGAAGCTGAGGCTGACCCACATCGGGGGCAGGCATTCGAACGAGCTCGGTTGATTCTGTGTAGATGCTGTGGAGTCAGATAGGCCTGGTGTAAGTAGTAAAACTGTGTGAGATTGAACCTCGCGTTACTTTACACTTCCCTAACCTGGGCAAACACTCTCTTCCAGGGCCAGTCGGAGAGAGGCTCTGTTAGAGCTTCTGCCCATCTGTCCCGAACTACTGATATGTCAACATGGCGATACCCTTTAAGAGCCTTGTAAATACGTGAGATTAAGCACCGAGGTGACCCAGAATGCTAAGATGTTTTGTTCAAATAGCATGCTGCTCACACTCAGAGGTAAGTTACGTTTACGTTACGAATATTATGTGATCCAGTTTGAGCTAGCCAGGTGCTCGATGCTAGCTAATCGTACTCGTCGGCGCTCGCTTGGGCTGAATATTTAAGAAGCCATGCAGACTTCTCTCTCCTGTCGCTAAGATAGCGGTAGTAGAAGTAGTAATATCAGTAAGTTAGAATTCTCTGTGCCTTTCCTTATGTAGTTCATACAGTACCAAGCAATCTCCCAGTGATGTATGCATCTATGCATTGAAAAGAGGGAGACTGAGTTGGCCCATCAAATGGGGTTGAGAATGAGATGAGAAGCAAAGATAATTTGGTGCAATGCATTAGTAGTTCCAAATGTAGTTTAGGTTTAGGAAATTTGGAATAGGGCTTAGGTTTAGTAAATGAGGAATAGGTCAACTCGATACTAGTACTATAGGCTATATGATTTAGAAAAGTACGTTACTGCATTTGCCTTTGCATGTCAAAATATTTTTGGGGAGATTAACTGTACCACTAATCTATTTTTTTTATCTTCTTATTTCTTACCTCAGCACCCAAGGGCAGGAAAAGGGCTTCGGAGGTGGGTCAGGAAGCCGGGGGCGCCAGCACTGCGGCTGACGGTTCTGCTGGCTCCAGTAAATCCTTCTGTTAATATTATTATTTCCCTAACTTTTACCTCTCCCTAATTAGAATAATTTTTCCTCTTTTTTTTTTTTTTACTGTGCCTTTCTTCTTTTTTTTCTTACTCCTCTTCGTTTTATCTAAGGTTTGTTAAATTATTGTTAACCCTGCATTATCCTAGTTTTTTTTTCTATATTTCATGTTTCTGTAGCTGACTTCCTCCTGTCTGTACTAGTCTGTAACTTTCTTCTGCTTTGTTAGTAAGCTTTCCCTCTCCCCTTAAATATCTTGTGGCCTGATACTATGAGACTAAGAGAACAGATTTTAGGACAGGCACTCTACTGTGAAAATTGCATGCCCAAATAAGCTATTCTATGCTTGTTTGTTGAGGAAGCTTTCTTTTTCTTGTTCATGCTCAAACAGTAAAACAAAAGAGTGGCATGGTTATGGTGGACTTATTGTGTTGTATGTATTATCATTCATTTATACAGAGGTATACCAGCAGTTTCGATGACAGTGCAGCATGGCTGGAAAGTAGTATGAGGACGGTCCCATTGCATTTGCCAACCATGACCACATGTCCTTCATTGACCAATCATTCCACCCCTTCATTGCACTTTATTGACTCAGAATCATCACAGCTCTGCCCCTCCATTACGAAAAGTTTTGGTTGGCTTGACTACCTGGCTTGTCTAACATTGTAAACCAACAAAATGCCAAAGGGATATTTTTGTTAGAGGATAGAACTGATATATTGCAGTTCTATTTTGTTAAAAAAAAAATTATAATGGCGGGCGTACCTGGCATCTAAAATGTGTAATGTGTTTTCTAGCCGCACAGACCACCAGTGCAGCAGATGCGGCAGCGGGTGGAAGGGGAGTCCCACCAGCGGAAGGGACGGGTGGTGGTAAGACATATTGCTTGCTTATTGACAATTACTATTATACTCACTGTAAGGGCATCGTGAAGCCCTCACTTTAGCCGCTACAGAGGGGGTTGAATTCTTAATGGCATCTTCTATCTGCAAATCAGCAGACAAAAGCTTATAATGAATGCTAAAAATGATGGGTTGATGGAAAAGGGAAAGAAGGATGGAAGGTTAAAAGAAAGGATGAGTGAAATGGTATATGAGTGAAATAATGTGTGGGTGGGTGAAAGGATGCAAAAGTGGGTGATAGGATGCATGTGTGGGTGAAAGGATGGATGAAAAAGTATGTCAGTGAAAGGATGCCTGTGTAGGCGAAAGGGTGAAAGGATGCTCTGGTAGGTTAAAGGATGGGTGAAATGATTTGTGGATTGGTAAATGGATGGATGGGTGAAAGGATGGTTGAAAGGGTGGATAGGTGAATGGATTGATGGATATATGGATGGAGGGATTGGAATGGTGAAAGACTGGGTGAGAGAATGTAAAGCTTAAATGGTGGGTTTCAAAGGGTGAATAGAACAATGAAAGGATGAATGGATAATTGCTTGGATGAAGAAACAAGGGAGTTGTTCTGGAGAGGGTCGGGTTCACCTACTCCGCATGCTTGGTTTTATCAAAGCTTTGGTTCAAAGTGGGGGGTATTTTAACTTTCTGCCTACTCCCTTAACTCACTGTATTTGTTAAGCAAGGCAGATATGTATTCTCCCACCCATCAACATTCATCACTTCCCCGTCCATGGCATTCGTCACCCATGACCTAACTGCAACATGGTTCAATTCGGGACTAAAGTGTTGGCTGTGCAATATGCATCTGCTTCAGTTAATGCAGCATTCACAAATGTTTCAATGCTCTGCAAACCAAAAACAAGGTGTGTTTCCCTTCTCTCCCAGTGCCCACTCAGTCACCTCCTAGTACTTCACTTCTTTTTTCTTTCCTAAATTCTGTCCCAGCCTACCAAAAAAATTAAGAAATCAATTCTTGGCATGCGCCACATTTTTCTGTTAAAGTGATTCATATCTTTCATGGCTTCCATAACGGATTTACGCCCTTTCAAATTTTTCCCTTTCGACATTCGTTAATTAGCCAAAGCTTAGGAACAAGATGATGAGCAGTAACACCCCACCATTCTATAGCAAAACCTCTACCTACCTAGCCTAGTCCCTCTAACTTACCCTGCAGTAGAGTAAGTTATGTTTCCTTTCCTTACTGCAAAGCAAATGCATTTGTTGGAAATAATTTGTGATGGAAGGCGAGGCCAGGGAGTAAAGTGGGACTGAGTGCCTGATTTTGAGTTTTGCGGATGGGATTCTCTGTGACAAACGTGCCAAATACAATCTATATATCCTGATCCTTTCCCTGTACTGCAGTGCACCGTCTTTCCCACCGTCTACTTACGGCAGACAGGATATCCGCATTTTATAAGTGACGTACTATCATTATTATTCATCAGCCTCTTTGGAGTGAGGGTAAAATTGAAAGGCATTTGGAGAAGAGCAGGGCCATTAGAATTAAAGTAAGATAACTGTCCATTACAGCATCCCCAGCAGAAGACTGCAGAGAGTAGCAAAGTATCCGACGCGCTAGTTAGCATGCCTCCATTAATTTAGCACAACAATAATACTTGTACTCCATAGTACATAATGCCTTACTCATTAATAAGAGATCATTTATTTTTATTTTTCCACAGTGTCTGTTTAGTTTTTTACTAGGGAATCTGTAGAAATTCGAAAAAGATATGAAGTCACCACAGCAGGTAAGGAAGTGCTTCTTTATTCCGATCATCCACTCTCCTCCACTGTCTTTGTCAACATTCTAATGCAAGCTCTCATGGAACGTTCTAAGTAAGCGCAGAGGGGAGGGGGAGAGAGAGAGGAAGAAACCATGTAGGAAAAGAAAGAGAGAGAGAACTAGGTGGATTACAACACATCTCCCTTCCTATGGGAGAATGGAAAAACTTAAGCAATGTCAACCAGTCTATCGCCACTCCAAGTCTGTCCATTTTCTAGGCGGACCACATTCTTGCTAGCCTTTACCACTCGTTGGGGAGGTTGGTATTTGCTCAGCCCTGGTTGTACATGGGTGGGTTTCCTTATTATTACAGGTGTGTTGACCTTGAAGTTATGATCTTCAACTCCATGTTTCTGGTCATACCAACTCTTGTATTTCCTTTGGTGTTGTTGGATTTTCTCTTGGCTCATCTCTAGGTCGGGCATAACCCTCTTACCACCCTCCAACCACTGGGGATTCATCTTGGTGCTGGGTTCCCTCCCTCTTAGCATTGCAAAAGGAGAGACCCCTGTGATAAGGTTGGGTGTAGTATGGTATGCCCAGATGCATTCTTTTAAGGATTCTTCGATTTTGTGACTATTGGAGATGGCCAATTGGATGTGATCCTTAACCATGCGGTTAGTTCTTTCCACCAGCCCATTGGCTTTAGGACAATAGAGTGCAGTTTTTTCATGTTTTATGTTGAACTTTTCTAGAAATTCTCTCATTATCTCGGAAGTGAACTGCACCCCGTTGTCCGTAACCAAGGTCGCTGGTATGCCTTCATAAAAAATATATTTTCCAAAAAGGAGATGAGATTGTTTGTATTGGTGGACGGTGTAAATTTGAAATTGATCAAATGAGAGGTGTAGTCTATGAGGACAAACATGAACCTCTTCTGGGGCCCCAAAACTTCCATGGGCCCAATTATGTCAATGGCTAACGTGGTCCACGGTACCTCCGGAACTTCAACTGGAGATAGGGGAACTTTACGTAGCACTTTGCTCTTGTCACTTTTAGCACAGCTGGTGCATTCCTTAACTTTCAATTCTACCAAAGAGTCCATCTTTGGAAACCAAAAGCATCTTCTGACTTTGTTTTTTGTGAGGCTCCTACCAAAGTGCCCTTCATGGGCAAGGTCAATTATTTTATTCCTGAGGTCTTTGGGTGGAACAATCTTCCCATTGCGGTATATTCTATCTGCCATGAGGGTTAGTTCGTATCTTACTTCCCAAAAGTCTTTGATGGTGTCAGGGACTTCAGAACGATTCTCAGGCCAGCCACTGACGATCAAGTCTTTGAGAACATTCATGTCACTGTCTTTCCTCACACTCTCTTCCCATTCTTATTTAGTTAGGGATGGAAGATGCATGGCTAATATGGGAACGTCTAATTGGTCCTCACAATGACTGACGTTGAGGGGGGACCTCGACAAATAGTCTGCGACTACGTTTTCAGGTCCAGGTAAGTATTCCACCCTGAAACAATAGTTCTCCAACCCCAACACCCATTTTGTAATGCGAGGAGATTTGTTGTGGATGTTTTTGGACGAGAACATGAAGGTTAATGGCTTGTGATCTGTGCGTATAATGAATTTTATACCCCACAGGAAGAACTTGAAATGATTCACAGCCCAGAAGCATGCTAACGCTTCCCTCTCGATGACTGAATAGTTGCGTTCTGAGGGACTAAGGGACCGGGAAGCAAACGCTATTATTGTTTCACCATTCTCACCTCTTTGAGATAGCGTCGCTCCTAGCCCTTTATTGGATGCATCAGTGGTTAGCATTGTCTTCTTTTTGGGGTCAAATGGCCCTAAGGCTGGTGAATCCAGAATTTGTTTCTTCACTGTGTCGATCATTTTGTTGTGCTTCTCCTCCCATGTAAATTCCTTACTTTTTTTCAGGAGGTCGCGTAAACCATCACACAATTCCGCGAAATTCTTTACAAACTTGGCCATGTATTCAGCCAAACCTAAAAAGGATTTTAGTTCTTCTTTGTTGGTTGGGTATGGAGCGTCCTTGACTGCTTGTCTCAAACTGTACTTAGGTCTGAAGCCTTCTTGGGAAATAGTGTGTCCCAGGTAGTCTACTGAGCTCACCTTGATCTTACACTTGTCCAGTTTCACCATCAACCCTGCATCTGTGAGTCTTTGGCACACTGAGTTAAGTACGCTATCATGTTCTTCCATGGTTGAACCGTACATTAGTATGTCATCCTGGAAGCATAGGGTATTCCTGATGCCACTGAGGATTTGTTGCATTATCTTTTGGAAAATAGCTGCCGCGGAGGCCAGGCGAACGGCATCCTGATGAACATGTAGGCTCCAAAGGGAGAGGTAAATGCCGTCAACGGTCTAGACTCCGGGTGCAACTCCACCTGGTGATAAGCCATCGAGAGATCAATGACCGAAAAGAACTTCGCCCTCTCCATGGTGCTTAACATCTCGTTTATGTTGGGAAGGGGAAACCTCTCCACCCATATATTTTCGTTGAGGCTGCGCAGGTCCCTGCAAAGGCGGATACCTTGCCCATTAGCTCTGGCCGCTAAAACTATAGGCGCCAACCACTCTGAGGAATCTATGGGTTGGATGACCCCCATCTCACACAATTTGTCTAATTCCACCTTGAGGGTCTCTCTCAAGAGGAGAGGTACAGGACGGGTTTTGTGAACAACAGGTTTGGCACCTTGTCTGACCTTAATCTTATGTTGAAAGTCCTTCAACTTTCCTAACCTGTCAGCAAACAGATCAGGAAAAGCATAGCGTAAGGGACTGTTGCTGTTGGGAGTTTCCACCAGAATGACTTGGTCTTTGTTGTTAGGGTCAAGTATAATCCCTAGCTCTTTCTGATGTTGCCAGCCTAGGAGATTAGCTCCGCTCTCAACAACATATACCTTACCTACTGTAGATCTCCCCTTGAAGTCTATGTGGGCTTTCACCATGCCAACCAGGGGAATGGGGTCTTTGGTGTACCCTTCAGGTGAAATACCAGGTGGACTTAACTCTAATTTAGTGCCACTCAGGGAATTCTCAAAGTCCGTAAGATTAATGAGGGTAAATGGAGAACAGGAGTCTGCATACATTTCTATAGGGTTATTGTCAATATGTACTGTAAATTTGGGATAATTGGGTTTGGCGGACTCATCACAGTCTTTTAACTGGAAATCAAATTTTGCAGGTGGTTCCTTATCCCCACTGACCATTTTTACTGTATTATATTCTCCATCTCTACAAACTCTGGCGAGGTGACCTCTTCTGTTACACTTTTTGCATGTGACACCCCGCGCTGAACAGAAAGGACTGTTGGCCAAATGATTGTTGCTGCCGCATCTAAAGCATTTGAGACCTTGTTCTTCTTTTGTGGATCTTATGGTAGGTACCTCTTTTGTAACTTCTTTGTTTCTGACTTTGAGCACTTCACTCTTTGAAACTTCTGCTTGGACAGAAGCCACTACTTCTTCCTTGACTTTCATTTCTTTTATGCATTTGGCTGTATGTTCAATAGATTGCGCTAAAGCAACTGCTTCTCTCAATGTCGGGTTTTTTGCAAGTAGTTTCTCCTGTACTCTGGTACTGTTCGTGCATCTGACCAGTTGATCCCTTATGAGAGAATCATTTAGATCTCCAAACTCACATAACTGGGTGAGTCCTCTTAGCTCCGCTATGTAGTTGTTGATGGACTCACTTTTACCTTGCACTCTGCTAAAAAACTTATGGCGTTCGAGGACTACGTTGACTTTGTCCCCAAAATGTGCCTCCAATTTCATGAGAGTGATATCATACACATCTGAGTCATCATCATCGTCCAAATCAGGCTCAGTAAGTGTTTCATACACTTTGCGACCATGGACTCCTAAATTATGCAATAGAATGTGCTGTTTGCGCATTGCAGAGAATTTTTCTCCCCCCATGGCAATTAAATACGACGCAAATAATTTTGTCCAGTCCTTCCAATGAATCTCGGGGTCTCCACAATCGTTTAGAAATGATGGTGGTTGGCTTATACCAGGGGAGCCCATGGTGAGAGGCAGTGGGGTAGAAGGTACAGGTGTGAGTTCCAATATGAGTTCCAAGGAAAGAGGATAGCAAGGACAATGGTGTGTGTGTGTGTCACCACTGAGGAGGTTGACACACAGAATAATTTGCAATGGAGTGTAAAGGTGAGTGTCACCGCAAAGCAACGAACTTCAAAGCCGCACACAATTAAAAAGCTATAGAAGGCTGAGGGAACTCAGTGAATGATGAGGAAGGTGTGTGTGTCACCGCTGGAGAGGTTGACACACAGAATAATTTGCAATGGAGTGTAAAGGTGAGTGTGTCACCGCAAAGCAACGAACTTCAAAGCAGAACCCAGAATGAGGAGAATAGGCACACAAAAAGGAAAATTCTTACTTGGTGCTTGGCAGATGAGGAAGGTTTTGGGGACAAACTCTTCACTCCTAATGGCTAGCGGTGAACTCAGAATTGATTGGCAGGTCCGCGACTGCACGAGACTGAGGAGGAGCGTCCCCAAAGGAATCGGCTGACGTGAGACTGAAATGCTGATCTTTGACCGCTGGGGCACTGGAGCGCTGACAGGAGCTGAGCGGAACGTCGTATCACATTGACGTGGCACTGGAGCGCTGACAGGAACTTTGATGTGCCGGGGCTCAGCTGAGGACTGAAACGCCGCAGAGACTCTCACAGCAGTGACAGGAACTTAGGTGCGCCGGGCCTCAGCTGAAGATTGAAACACCGCAGAGTCTCTCACAGCGAGGACGCTTGATAGGAAACAGGCGTCACGCTGAGGAAAGGAGGAGGCAAAGGAGGAGCGCGGGGCAGCTCACAACACCACAGCGCACGAGTGGCTCAGCTATGACAGGAAACATGTGACGCTGAGATATCGCTGGGGAGACACAGAGTGTTTTGGTAGATGGAAGTATCCTCGCTAGACACCCTCCGTGCCGGTGACGGAAAAGCACCCGGTCAAACACCGCTCTACTTAACGCTGACTGTGTAGCCTCCGGCAGGGGTAGGGAGCAGCGCTTGAAGAATACCCAACAAGGGTGGTCCGTGTTGCTCCTTGGCTTCACCGGTATACTACACTCTGGGCAAGTGCAGGATCGGTACAACGGAGTCTTGGTCTCAAGGCTTCTAACCACTGGAGCTGAAAGATGAAGAGCTGAATCCAGATTGGAGTCGATATAAGACGACGTGAAGATTTATGTCGGAGAGAGTACTGAAAGGGGAGCTGATCGGCTGCCCCTTGCGCAGGATCGTTGCCAGTGTAGAAATTCGAAAAAGATATGAAGTCACCACAGCAGGTAAGGAAGTGCTTCTTTATTCCGATCATCCACTCTCCTCCACTGTCTTTGTCAACATTCTAGTGCAAGCTCTCATGGAACGTTCTAAGTAAGCGCAGAGGGGAGGGGGAGAGAGAGAGGAAGAAACCATGTAGGAAAAGAAAGAGAGAGAGAACTAGGTGGATTACAACAGAATCCTTTAAAAGAAAAATAATTATTGTTTTTTTAATCTGGTGTGCTGTTATTGTGCCTTACTTCCTTTCGGGCAGTCAGTGCTTTTATAAGCGTGGGTAAAAAAATGGCTCTGTGACTCGAAATCACATCAAATTCCAATGGCCCTAGAGGACTAGCAATGTACTGCTACTGTGCCACTATATAATTTTAAACAAGTGTTTGCAAAGAGCACTGTTCACAATTTGTCTTTTTTCTTTCTTGATTTAGCTATTCCTGGTGGTCAACCTACATGCCAGAAGATAGCAGCGGTGGCAGAGGTTGGAGGCCATCCGTGTAGAATATCAACAGCTGGTGGCTCTGGCGGAGGAGGAGGCTGCAGCATCTGCCGCTGCCCGGGGCCCCTGTTCCTCCAGCAAGTCGCCAGTGCCTCCAGCCTCCCAGCAACATCACCAGCGCAGCCAGCAGCTGGCAGCGACCTGGCGTTCATCACCACTGCTGCCCCGCCTCCCGCTCAAACCACCAATTTCAGTCACACGTTCTGAAGCATCTGACGTGCCTGGACCGTAGGATGGCACGCCTGGAGTAAGAACAAGAGAAGCTTTGGACCCGCATGAAGAATTCCCTTTTTTAGTCCTTTTTTATTTTATTTTTTGGTGGGAGGAAATTTCGTTGTGGGTTGAGAGGGTGGGAATTGGGAAGGGCGTTGTGAGCTATTCTGGATATTTTTGAGTTTTCCCTGGTCATTGGTTGGGGACGGGGTTATTCGTTTGTGGAGAGAGATGGGCCTGTTGTGGGTTAAGAGGGTGGGTTTACTCTTTTCTGTTAAAACCAAGTAAAGGGAAAAATGATTCTACTTTATTGTAATTTTTTGTGTTTTACTTTTACTTTGCACTGCTACGTTTTCGCGCAGCCTGTTTTTTAATCTGCTTGCTTATCAAAGTGCATGCATACCTATTAGTTATACCCATGTCATACTACCCTCTGTAACCATATTATTGACCACTAGGGGGGTAGGGTATGCCGCCATTGCTTGTATTGCCTACAACAACCTAGATAAACAAGGAAGAAAAGTCAAATCTGCAGTAAAAGTTAGTTACTTACTAATTAAACTAGTTCACTTCACTCTATAGTTCTCTTACCTGAATTGATGAAGTGATGGCTGCTACCTCTCTCTATCTTCCAAAACATACTGCAGGGTTTCCCAAGGTGCCTTCTCAATGGTGGTAGTAGTAGCAGCAGGTTAGTATGATAAAAGGGAAAGCATCAAAAGTGAGGTCCCAATTCCACCTAGGTGAGCTCCAACTGTAGGATTAATCAAAAGGATTATCCATCACAGGCAACTAAAATGAAAGAAGAACACAGAGTTAGTGGGTTGTATATTTATATCATAGCTTTACAAAGACTAAGACCAGATTACTACCACCATGACACAACAAAGAAAAGAATACATGATATTGTAACAAAAACTAGCAATAGTAACTTCTTCTGAACAATGAGGAGCTATTTAATTAAAACTAAAGTTATGAAATCCTCGAGTCAGGAGAAGTGGACTCAGAGTCAGGAGTGGGGTTGACAAGGTTAAGTGTTTACGCAACACAAGGCCTGAATGATGATGTTGACAAATAATGTTATATATCTAAATCCCTTTTGTGCGTTGGTGGGTAAGTGGGGCTGGTGTGGGCTATTGCTCACGTAATAGAATATCCCGCAGTAAGTTGGTCCGCTATTACCACATCTGCCCCACCAAGTGTGTGATCCATTTATGGTGTAAATTAAGTCACCTAAATAAATCACACAGCCCGGAGTAAGAGCGTTAGGGGTTTGATGGGAAAGGGTATTTGGGTAAACATGTGACAAAGACAAACACTACACAACAACAATACTCATCAGGGCGACGATGAGTAGCACATCAACATCAATCTGTTGTAGAAGGAAATGAAGGAATGAGTATGACACAGTTCAGTTAAATTCATTGCAAATATTCCTTCAGACACAGAGACCCAAGTTATTATATATCTAAATGTTCTGTGATCTAGGTTTGAAAAATACAAATTATGGAGGAGTGAAAAGAAGTGTAGCCTGGGTGTCCTGAGAAGGGTTGTATGGAGTGGTAGGTACCAGGATACCCGAACAATGTGCATCCAACTGGTCACCTGAGACTGAACAGTGACAGAAGTAATTGGGTAACTGAGAGAATGCAAATGGAGGGCAAATAGGGAGGGTATTTGTTTGTGGCCACTCAAAGGCTTGAAAATGGATTGGTGTACTACCAAAGTTGGGGTACCAGGAGGGAACATTTGAGAGGCAATGAAATCGGGGTACTGAGAGGTCAAAAAGGAAAAAGAGGCAGAGGTATGGGATCCTGGTCCCACAGTAAGGGCATCAAAAAGTCCCTGTTAAAGTTTACTGTACAACCCTGACCACATTTTGTACAGCCTGGCTCCCTCTGTAATTAGTGAACCCACACAGTTTGAAAAATTGATAATGGATAATGCATTTGCATTCTTCTCGGAATGACCGTCTTTGGTGCCTGGCAGAACTGGTCTTGTAAGGTAAGCAGGATTGTTATGGACCTTTCGCCTTTTCTGCATGAGAAGAAAAAGGCCTGTGGATTGTAAAACAGAAACAATATTGTAGAGTCAAGGAGAAAGACAAAAGGTAAGCTTCATGAGTAGTGTACCAACTACCAATACTCAAAGGCAGAGCAAGCATATGCTGCTGCAATCATTCATTTTATCACTCATGGCAGATTGATTAACTGAGAAGTGAGAGCAATTTAAAACCAATCACAGACAAGTAGCTGCATGTACCTGGCTGATCAATCTTGCAACTATCATCATAACATTTAGCCGAGTGCGTGCATCAATCATGTGATAATGATGTGGCATCACAAGCCTGTCTCCAGTTACAAGCAACAAGCCCCAGACCACAACCACATAAGAGGAGTTTCACATATGAGCCAGCACACACACACAGCAGCATTTCCCAAATCAACGCATCTCTCTCCAGTCCACAGAGCTGAGTAGGCCTCAGAGTCATCATCATGTTGGCTTCCATTTGAAGTCAATACGACAGACTCAATATCTTCCTTCTTCGGCAGTGTTGAGGTAGTCCCACCCTGAGTCCTTCCATCCTCCTCCTGACTCTGAGTAACAAATCAGTCCAACTCCATCCGAGCCCTGTAGTGCACTGCTGTTGAAGAACAAGACGAGAAACAGAACTTGGGTATTTTTTGTAGATTTCTGTTTTTTGATTAAAGGGACTGTTCTGGTCTCCAAAGAACCAGAAAAAAGGAGTAAACCCTGCAAATAAATCTCGCTAAGTGTGAAAGGGCCTATCACCTTCAGGAAAAATGATCACCCATCAGGCCTAAAACATTGTATAGCCTCGAAATCAAGTTTTGAAATTATTAGTTGAACACCCTCCCTCACTGTCTGCCACCATATGAATCACCAATCATCACTCACAATCCCTCAATAATATATCACTCATTGGTTCAATAGATAGTTACCTGTTCCAATCCGAGCAAGGTGGTAGGTACACAATTGTATCTTCTCTTTGATGCAAGCATCAGATTGGAATTTGGCAGTCTTGTAAATCAAATGATCTTTACTGGGGCAGCACTGCTAAGGGATGACAATAGAAGGATAAGCATGGGAGGGAGGCAGGTATTGTCTTCAAAGTCCTTGAAGGGAATGGGGAGAATTCTTCACTGCACACTGGTCCAACTCCAATTCAGCCATACGTGTGACTAAAAATGGTGGGGCTGCATAATTCAGACACAAACATAATGTTCCACTAGCTATATTCATTTTTTTTGGCTAAGCAGTTAGATGATAAAGAATTAAAAAGTTCCGTGGTGGCCTACTCTCAGTCAAAGAAGTAGAGTTTTTCCTCAAACTCAGGTGGTTCGCCCAGAAGTTGGTCAGATAACACACTTGAGTCTGACCAATCATCCTCATCCTCCTCCTGTGATATTTCAGGAGCGGTGTAATTGTGTGGTATAAAGTATTGGTACATTTTGATCATGGTCAGTCTCTCCACATTTTGAGACGAGAGACTGGTCCTTCTCACTGTGAAAACTGTGCTAGCTGCACTGAACACATGCTCAGCAGACACCCTGGGAACCGGACAAGCCAGATACTTTATTGCCAGCCTGCTGAGCTCTGGCCAGTGGCACATCTTCCCATACAAATATACCAATGGGGTTTTGAGCCACATAGATCTCTCTTGGTTCATCCAGATATTCCAGGAACATCCTCTGAATGGTCATTGGTGCTGCCACTTGTTCAACCTCTTTTGCCTTCGCCTCTTCCCTGGACTTAAGATCTGCAAATTGAAACCAACCCAATGCAGAGGTTCTGGGCGATTGTTGCATTCCTGTTGTTGTTGTTTTTGCCGACAGTGTTATTGTTGCTGGTATTGGATGCTGTGAGACAACAGGACTGCCATCTCTGGAAGTTGAAGGCGGAACCCCAGAACTTGTGCCCAGCAGTGGGACTCTAATTTCCAGCCATTCTTCTTCTAGGTCTCTGGCTCGCTGAACAATCCACGTCTTGTATTCTGAAACATCCCCGTCTGAAAAAGGAATGAAAGTGGGCAGTATTTTTTTGTATCGTAGATCAAGTATTGTTACACAGATGTACTCTTTGGATGACACAAAATCTCTTTGCAGCCTTCTATTATTAGCCAAGCTAAGGATTATGCTCTGAACCAAATTATGCACATCTTCATTTACACCTGCGAAGCTTTCAGCCATTATTTTTAACTGGTCCTGTAGCAGATGCAAGGATAGTTTGGCCAATTGTACTGTCCTCCTTTCTGACTTCCCATGTGAAATCCTCAAAAGGAAGTAGCATCTCTATCAGGCATTTGACTAGGCCCCATTAATCCATCACAATGGACATGTTTTTCACAGCTGCATCCCCTCCTCTTTAAAAGACATACTCATTGATCAATTTGTACTGCTCAAACAGACGTTGCAACATGTAATAGGTCAAGTTCCAACGTGTTGGCACCTCCTGTATGAGGGCTTTAACTAGTACTCTATTAGCACACTGAATGATTCTCAATTGCTTCCGGGCTTTAAAACAGTGGCTAAAATGTGTGCAGATTCTTTGGCAGGTGGTAGTAAGTTGCTAACTTTGGGCCTGATTTAGATCTTGACAGACGGGTTACTCCCTCACAAAGGTGACGGATATCCCGTCTGCCGAAATATAAATCCCATAGGATATAATGGGATTTATATTTCGGCGGACGGGATATCCGTCACCATTGTAACGGAGTAACTCGTCCGCCAAGAACTAAATCAGGCCCTATGTCTTCTTTTTTGATAAAGTTCTGCATAATGACATTGATGCAAGGTGCCAAGGCTGTGGCCTTAACTATATTACTGCCATTGTCCGTGGCAACAAATCCAATTCTGAGACCTCTGGGTTGCAGCCATTCAAACACCTTGTTGTTAAAGTCTTCCAAGTTGTTTGCAGCAGTATGGGATATCTCCATGGCGAACATGGCTACTGTTGCATGATGCCAAACAACCTTCTTAAAACTTTCTTCAGCACCGAGACCTATAGATAGCTGTTGCCTAACCCCAACAAAAGAGATCCAGTGTTCAGTGATACACATGTAATCAGTGGCTTGACAACTGGTCCACATCTGTTGTCAGGTGGATAGTGTGAACAACTCTCTGCTGCAAAGCTTGTCCAACCAATTGCAGCACATCGTGATGGAGCACTGGAACAGCAACTCTGGCAAAAGAAACAGGAATTGTCCATTTCAGGCAGTTGGCTGCCACCCACTCCGTCCACAAAAGAAAAAGGAAGGAGGTCCAAGTCTAACATTTTAGCCAGCTTCCCGTTGACAAACATGCCACTAGGTGGTTGCATTCGTATGGCCTTCCTGCCTAAACATGTTTGTAATAGTAGCCTGGATTTTTTATTTTTCTGCTGCCATTGATGCAGGTGCCTTCCAAAGAGAAGGTGATATACCGGCAGGTGGTGGTAGACTCAATGTGCGTCTTGGGACAGTCACTGTATGCTGTGGTGTCTCCATCGGACTCTTGTGCCATTGCGAGGTTGTTGAGGTGGGTGATACTGGTTCAGTGCTGGGGACAGGGCTGCTTTGCATAAATAATATTACATCCACTTCTTCCTCATCATCACCTTCACCTTCTAACATGATCACAGCCGATTCCTCTATCATCACCACCATCACCTGAAGTAATTTTTTCAAGGTGGGCCTCCCACCGGATTGCATGGTGTTTTCTCATATGGGTCGTTTGGCCTCCAGTACCATAGTGCGAACCAGGCTTCCCTCAACGAACACTTGTGTGGCAAATGGAGCATATTGCAATGTTACCCTCCTTCTTGCTGATAGTAAAGAAGTCACAAACTGGGGAAGTGAAACTTTTAGTGGGCCACTGGTGTCACTTCCAATGCCCGAAGAAGTTGAGGTAGGCGGGTGTGTCGACGATTGCCTTTTTGCAGTGCGTACTTCTACTGAGGTAGTAGTGGATGCAGGTCTCAGCAGGTGCCTTACAAATATGGGAGCAGGTGCTGGCGTTGGTGCCACGTCCCTCAGGGCAGATTGAATCGGAAGGGAAATGTTGGTGCCTCTGGGCCAGCCTCCATGGCAATGACTGGCTTGTCATCCTCATCCCCTTCCATAATTGTAAGGCTTTCAGGAACTTTCCTTATCCTGAGCCTCTCCTTGCGT
Organism: Calotriton arnoldi; assembly: GCA_963921515.1. NCBI lineage: Eukaryota > Metazoa > Chordata > Amphibia > Caudata > Salamandridae > Calotriton > Calotriton arnoldi. Next base: position 59,462 of record CAWUFW010020367.1, read on the forward strand.
GTCTTGGACTCAGCCGGGGTCCAATCTGTGGCCAGATCATCTGAAGGGGGGGCTTCGAGTAGATAGTGGAGTGCCCTTCCTTTTTCTTGCTGGAGATCTGGAAGCCAATGGTTCTAAAAGAAGAGGTTCTTGCTCAGCAGGAAGCTCATAATCCTGTTCTACCCCTACTTCAGGAAGATCTACTATTACTGGCTGCAGCTTTTGTCCACTGCGCTCATGCGCTCAATTTCCTGCAGCGATTGGGTATTACTTTGCAAAAGAGACAAATCCAATTCAATGTCACTGCTTGTCAGCGTCGCCATGATTGCAGTGGCTGCCTTTTTGCCAGACATGGGCTTGGGCTTAGGTTGGGGTGGTGCAGTTGATGTGGGAGTGCTCCACGGAGGCTGGTGCAGCAGGCACAAGTTTGCGGAAAAAGGTTCCGGTCGGCATGCCAGTGGTGGACAGCTGCTTCTTCTCACTGGCCACTTTCTTCGCAGCATCTTTCCTTGGGCCATCTTGAAGCTGTCATTTGCAGTGCCACTTAGCTGCACAAGCGGAAGAGATTGGAGGACTCAAGTCACATGTTGTGTGGTCCCGTAACTTTGTACAGGCCTTCTATCTGTCGGATGGTGTCTCTTGTGCACCTAAAAGCAAACAAGCAACAAAAACATTTAGTGAAACATCGCATTATTGCAGTTTGAATCCAGTACAGAAAAAGACAATATAATTTACGGTTTTTACTCAAGTTATTGTCCTAAATAATTATCAACAATAGTTTATTCATTCCAAAGTCACACCACACGACCATAACATAAATATTTAATTTCCAATCAGGATAACAACATACAGATGTAAATGTTTGCTTTATGTGCATCTAAGCCAGGGAGGCACATGTGGCAGTCAGGGAGGTGCAGGGGAAAATGGAATAATCCTTACAAAATTAATGCTGGTGTGAGCCTATGCCATGCAAGGGGGTCCAGGGGAAATGGAATAATACTTAAAAAACAATGCTGTTGTGCGGCTGTGCACCTATTGCTGTCAGGGAGTGGATGGATGTGGGAAAATGTTTTAAAAAGTTTTTAAAAAAATTTAAAAATAAAATTAAAATAAAATTACTAGCTGGTGTACAAGGAGACTATGAGAAACCAACTGGGAGACAAGAAGGGACAGGTGAAAAATGCAAATAAAGCATATAATATAAAACACTGTTCAGAATCATAATATACATATAATACAATGATCATCAAACAGTATTAAACTGATAGAGAAAAGTTAGAAAATTGGACAAAAAGGCATGGCCCTCTCCTATCAATCTACCTAAAAAATGGCTTCGAATGAAACCTGGAAGAAAATAAACTAAGGGTGGCTGCACAAAATGGACGCCGGCCACATGGTCAACCAACAACAGCAAGCAAGGAAGCATAGCCAGTGGCCACAACAAAGAACACATGCAGGTATATGGAAAAAGCACACTGGCTGACTACACAAAATGGCCACCGGCCACATGGTCAAACAATAAGCAAGGAGGTATGGTAAACAAAGAAGACCACATGCAGGCCTAGGATAAAATCATTCAGGCTGGCTGCACAAAATGGCCAAACAACAACAACCAGCAAGGAGGCATGACCAAAACAAAGAACACATGCAGGCCTAGAACAAAAGCATACTGGCTGGCTACACAAAATGGCCACCGGCCACATGGTCAAACAACAGCAACCAACAAGGAGGCATGGCCACAACAAAGAACATAGGCAGGCCAATGGCAAAAGCACCCTGGCTGACTACACAAAATGGCCACCGGCCACATGGTCAAACAACAACTGGCAAGGTGGCCTAGCCACAACAAAGAACACATGCAGACCTATGGCAAAAGCACACTGGCTGGCTCCCCAAAATGCCCACCGGCCACATGGTCAAACAACAACACTAAGCAAGGATGCATGGCCACAACAAAGAACACATGAATGCCTATGACAAAAGCACACTGGCTGGCTACACAAAATGGCCACCGACCACATGGTCAAACAACAACACTAAGCAAGGAGGCATGGCCACAACAAAGAACACATACAGGCTTATGGCAAAAACACACTGGCTGGCTACACAAAATAGCCACCGACCACATGGTCAAACATCAACAACAAGCACGGAGGCCTGGAAAACAAAGAACACATGCAGGCCTAGTATGGACATCAACTACACAAAATGGCCCCTGGCCACATGGCATGGAAAACAAAGACAAATGGTGACTGTGAGAAGCTGGCTTAGTATATGGTGCTCACTTATGGAAGTGGAGCACCCTGCACTAATCCAGACAACCCTCATGGTGATTTTAGTGGTCTTAGACAACCTTAGAAAGCTCTCTAAGTGGTAGCTGTGGAGAGCAGCCTTCAGGCTTAGTCCAGAAGGAGTGTAAAGCAGTTTGTTTTACCAGTACTTAATCTTATGGTATAGGTTAAGTGAAAAAGAACCACACAGTGTAGTAATAAAAATATGTATTTATTATTAGCTCTCACTAACACAATGTATTATTTCCTACCTGGAAATACAATACACACAATACTTTGTCAATAGAATACGTAAATAGCACAGAATACACAGTGGTCTCCAGTGGGAGACCAAACCATATACTAAAATAGTGGAATGCGAACCACGACCTAAGTTGAGAATGTACCCAGAAGACGTAGAAGAGCCGGGGACCCAAGGAACCACCCAAGGTGAGTATCTAAAACCCCACGGACCACACAACCGCATGCTCAATGTTAGTCAATAGGTAGGTTGCGGTTGCAATTTTAAAGAAGAAGGACCTTTCCCAGCGGACCCTGAAGAAACCCTGTGGAGGACGGATACCCCAGGAACCAGGATACCTACACCAGGGAAGCCAGGTGCATAGGTGCGAAGTGATGTCGGAAACCGCAGTAGGCCACAATGGAGGACTTCAGGAAAGATGCCGTTGATGAATAAGGTGAAAGTGTCCGGTGGAACCTAAAGGTGGATGAAGATGAGAGGTACCTGCAAGCAGATGGGACAGAGTCTATGCTACTCAGTAGTGACCAGGAGGTACAGGAGATGAATGCTCACCGATGTCGGAGATGCAGGAGAGTTTGATGTTGCCCTTGAAGTTTCAGCTGTGCGGACCAGGCGACGCTGTAGAAGACCAGGAGCCATTCACCAGCTATCCCACGTCGGATGTCGAGAGCCAAGTGGTCAGTGTCCGGCAGGGGCACCAACACGCCTTGGCAGTGGCAAACAACGTAGTCAATGAAAAAGGTGAAGTGACGGGACCAGCAAGGTCCAAGAGCAGGCCCTGAGCAAGCAGGGGAGCCCACAGGAGTCAAAGAAGACCTTCAAGAGGACCCACAGGCCGGAGGCAGAGGAGTCGCAAGAGGACCTCGAGCAGCACACCAAAGGATGAAGGCCCACGGTGCAAAGGATGCAGTGCAAGCGAGGATCTTGGCTGCAGGAGATGCTTGAGGCTGGAGCTTCTTGGAGCCCGAAGATCTCTGGAGGAGAGAGTCAACAAGCCTTGGCAATGGCAAGTCAACGTGGTGCACAGGGGTTCCGTTCCAGCGGTTCCGACTAGGGATACTGGCCTCAAACTCAGTGAGAAGATAGTGCAAGCCTTGAGGGAGTTGCAGAACCACCACCTGTGTTGCTGAGCCTTTCGGAGTACGTGAGAGCCCAGGATCAGCAGACCGGTCAGCTGTGTTGCGGTGCCTGCCGATGCAGGGGAGTGACTCCTTCACTCCAAGGGAGAGTCCTTCGGGTGTCTTAGATGTCCACAGGTCCTGTGAAGAACATGTATGGAGTTTTGGAAAAAAGGGGACCCTACAAAAAACAATTAAACTTTCTAGCTATAGGGAAAATTACACTGGGGGTAAAGACAAGTGCTAAATGCAAGTTATTCAATAATTATAGGTTGTAAATTTCAGGCTACAGATCAAAAATAATACATAAAACAGAGTGCACTTATGATGGACATACACACATAACCATGTTTGATTGTATAAATTTATCAAAAGATTCTTTATTCAAGATGCTGGAAATACTTATTACTCAGTAAAAATATATATTTGTTGTTTGTTAATTTTCTGATAAGTATTAATTTACATATAAAACATAATACAACACAATCACATGTCCATGAAGAGCATATAAACATATAAAATACACAGAAACAATTAAATGACTTCACTGTACATTAAACATATGAATAGAAAAAGGAGCAGATGAACTGTAAACAATTCGAAGGCTGGCGGTAGATGGGAACTACGCGCGTTTCGGCTTTGGTGCCTTCATCAGGGGGACCGTCTCAACTTTCTCTGTGACAAAATATACAATAGACATGGACTAAGAATACATGTGCACACAAATCTATTCCTAGCCTGAAATGGAAACTCTCTTTTTATGAGCAGTTCATGCTTCTAAACATAATAAACTAATTATTCAGTGCAAATTCTTCAAGGGAGAATAATCATATATACAAATTTAAAAACAATTGGTGAATAAAAGCACAGTGCTTTAGATGCAATGTGGCCATTATGAACACCCAACTTCGTGATTACCGGATACAGTTCCTTATATCCCAAGAAAATGTTGTAGAACAATGCACCTTAGTGCTTCTATTAGTAAGTTGAAAATAACGAATGGGGACTGTACCCCGTACGATCTTAAAATCTAGCTACCACAGGAAGGATTTCCATTAAGCACCAGTATGTAATTCATGCTAGACTCACATGAAAACAAATAGGGTAAATTTACCTATTTTGTGTGCGTGAGATACGAATCTGGATACTGAGATTAGAATCAATGTTTCTAATAGTGCTTGACCGTCGGGCAGAGCCTGTTTTATTCAAATCATAAAAAATGAGAAGATAAGATTCCTTGCTAGCACCAGCTTACAGAGGCTGTAAGTGTAGTCACAATTTGAGTGGTCTCTCATGAGTGGCATAATACATGCTTCAGCCCATGGGAGACCCCTGGTGTACCTATGCCCTGGGTACCTTAGTACCATATACTAGGGACTTAGAAGGGTACACCAGTAGCCAATCTGGAGTGTACCTAATTACTCACCATGTCCAATTTAGGGGAGAAGCACAGAGACTGGGGTCCTGATTACCAGGATACCAAGTCAGACTAGTCAGTAAAACATAATGACATCAGCAAAAAGTGGGGGTGACCATGAAAGCAGATGCTACTTCCCTACACAACCCTCCCGCCCCCAAACGTAAAAAGATAAGACTAACCTTGCCCAGTTGAGTCCTCATTTTCTAAGTGGAAATATCTGGAGAGTCCATCTGCGTTGGCATGGTTACTCCCAGGCCTATGTTCCACTGAATAGTCCATCCCCTGTAGGAAAATGGACCACCTCGAAAGTTTGGGATTTTCACCCTTCATTTGTTTAAGCCATAAGAGGGGCTTATGGTCCGTCTGAACACTGAAGTGAGTACCAAACAGGTATGGCCTCAACTTCTTCTAGGCCCAGACTACAGCAAAGGCCTCCCTCTCTATAGCTGACCAACGTTTCTCCCTGGGGTCAACCTTCTGCTTATAAAAGCTACGGGTTGGACCTCTGCATTTAGTTGTGACAAAACAGCTCCTACCCCTATCTCAGATACATCTGTCTGGACAATTAAGGTTTTGGAATAGTCAGGACTTTGCAGAATGGCAGCAGTGCACATGGCCTGCTTCAGGTCATCAAATGCCTTCTAACAGCTAACTGTCCACTGAACTTTCTTTGGCATTCTCTTGGAGGCGAATTAATTATGGGGAGTAACAATGGACCCATATCCCTTAACAAACCTCCTGTAGTACCCAGTCAGGCCCAAGAAAGCTCTGACCTGAGTCTGAGTAGTGGGAGCAACCCAGTCTAAGATGGTCTGGATTTTGCTCTCCAATGGCTGAAGTTGGCCTCCATCTACCAGGTGACCCAAGTATACAACCTTGCACTGCCCTATCTGGCACTTGGTGGTCTTGATAGTGAGGCCTGCCTTTTGCAGGGCCTCCAGAACATCACTGAGGTGGACCAGGTGATTCTCCCAGGTGGAGCTAAAGACAGCAATATCATCGGCATATGCTGCACTGTAGGCTTCCAGACCTGTGGGAACTTTGTTCACCAACCTCTGAAATGTGACAGGTGCATTTTTCATACTAAAGGGCATCACAATAAATTGATAACACCAACTGGGGGTTGAAAATGCTGTTTTTGGATTGGCATCCTCTACTAGTATGATTTGCCAGTAGCCAGCAGTCAGGTCAAATGTACTCAGAAATGTGGCTGAGGCCAAAGTATCTATGAGCTCATCTGCCTTTGGAATAGGATGGCCATCAGTCCTAGTGATTGCATTGAGGCCTCTGTAGTCCACACAAAACCTCATCTCTTTTTCTACTTTTGGTGTGAGGTTTTGGTACCAGGACTACTGGATTAGCCCAGGGGCTATCTGAAGGCTCAATGACCCCCAATTCCAGAATCTTTTGGACCTCTGTCCTGATGCAGTCTCTGACATGGTCAGGCTTCCTGTAAATTGTGTTCTTTACTGGCAGACTGTCACCTGTGTCCACTTCATGGGTACACCCTTTGGTTTGACTGGGTGTCAGAGAAAACATATACTTGTACTGATTGAGGACCTTCCTGCAATCAGATTGCTGCTGGTCAGTGAGGCTGCCTGCCAAGGCTACTCCATCAACTGACCCATCAACAGGGTTCTGAGAGTGGTGATCAGGGAGAGGGTCACTCTATTCCTCCTGTCCCTCATCCATGGCTATGAGCAAGCTCATGTCGTCCCTGTTTACAAAAGGTTTTAGGCGATTCACATGAAGTACCCTGTGGGGACTTCTTGGCGTGCCTAGGTCCACCAAGTAGGTGACCTCACCTTTCTTTTCAAGGATTGTGTGGGGGCCACTCCATTTGTCTTGGAAGAGCTTATTGGGGCCACAGGCTCCAACACCCACACTTTCTGACCTGGCTGGCAGTCAGGACAGCCTTTTGGTCATGCCAGGCTTTCTGAAGTTCCTGGCTAGCCTCAAGGTTTTTACTGGCCTTCTTCATGTACTCAGCCATACGTGAACGCAGGCCAAGGACATAGTCCACAATATCCTGTTTAGGAGGTTTGAGAGGTTGCTCCCATCCCTCCTTAACTAAACACAATGGACCCCTAACTGGATGTCCAAACAGAAGTTGAAATGGGCTGTAACCAACCCCCTTCTGAGGAACCTCTCTGTAGGCAAAGAGAAGGCAGGGTAGTAAGACATCCCATTTTCGCTTGAGCTTTTCTGGGAGTCCCATGATCATACCCTTTAGGGTCTTGTTAAACCTTTCAACAAGCCCATTGCACTGTGGATGGTAGGGTGTGGTAAACTTATAGTTTACTCTACACTCTTTCCACATTGCAGTTATGTAACTAGACATGAAGTTGGTACCTCTGTCTGTTATGACCTCCTTAGGGAAGCCCACTCTGGAAAAGATTCCCAGGAGGGACCTGGCCACTACAGAAGCTGTAGTGGTTCTAAGGGGAATTGCTTCTGGATACCTAGGGGCATGTAGGGTGACCAACTGGCATGGGTGCAAATTCAGGACGGTAAGTGTAAAAATTCAGGACAAAGGGTCAAAATTCAGGACACAAATTCAGGACAGAAGGTCAAAGTTCAGGACAAAACTTTGGGACAAAAGGTAAGTTTTACAGACACATCAGAGGAAGTTGCACAGTACTATAAAAGTAAATAGACAACCACTTAAGTACAAGTCAAAATAAGTTTATATGAGGTTGAGACAATCGTGCACTTCATGGTTTTTCAGTATGCGCACAGCTTGGAGCAACTGTGCAGGTCTGTTTGTGCTATTTCATGTGTCATTAATCTATTGATATGGTTACTGCACTGGGTTGTCCAGTCTGATATTTTGTTTACAAGTCATAGTCCTGAGCAGGCATGTTTGGTGAGAGAAGTGGTCAGGAAGATCTGCTCGGATAGACTTTGTTACTAGCATCTCATATCTGAGTGCCATTGTGAGATGTAAAGCGGCACGCGTAGGTGAACTAAAGGGAGTATTGCTGTGATGAACCCACTATGGGGAACGAATGCATTATGGGTGTTTCAGCAAGTAGAACTTAAAATATGGAATCTGACTTTGCATATGGGGGCTTCGCAGAGAGTTGTACTAGCTGATGGAAGTCACAAAGGTGCTTTTCCCTGCAGCTTTCTTAAAGAAGGCACTGTCGATACACTATTACATAGTTTATTTTTGACGCCTTGCCTATTGCTACAAACAATATACATCTCAAGCACAGCTCGTGGCACTATGAGGCTTTCCCTAAAACTTTACACCTAAAACAAAACATGCAAACATTTACAAATACTAGTGTAACATTCAAGTAGCAGTTGGGTGTCACTCAAAATGTCATGTGCATGATGTATGGATCCCACACATAAGCACACAGCAAATACAGAATAGTAACACATAGGCAAGGGAGTATCCAGAAAATTTAAATACCTCCCACTTTGAACTAAAGTTCTTATGGCACCAAGACAGCAAAGTAAGTCATCACAACCCTCACCCAGAAGAGCTCTCTTCTCCAAGGATCTAGCCATTCATCCTTCCATCAAAACCCTGATAGGGGAGGGTTCACTATGCCCCTGCACATAGGCAATCTGAAAACTTGGAAGTCATGGGTTATGCATGATGCACAGTGCCAGGACGTGAGGTGACTGTGACATGGTGTTGTTTCCAGGGCTTTAAGTGGGATGAAAAAACTGGGGGTCTCTCCAAGGGGCGTGTCTGCTGTAATTAAGGGCGTGGCTTAAAACACCTAAGCTATAAATATGTGCTGTTTCTATCATTGCATCCAGTAACATTAGACCTACAACAAACCATGACTATTGGCTTTGTCAATGGATGTTAGATGCATAAAAATTAATAAAAAAGCAGCAACTATGGCTTCCTTGTATATAATATTAAAAATGCTTCAGCTCTGAAATGATGACTGTAAGAACTATAACCTCTTCTTTTGCCAGCTTCTTTTCATAAACTGGCACATAGCCGCATGGGCATTTTTTGTACATTTGTTTTGTACATTTCTTCCATCTAACCCTAACAGAATGCCCTGCCCTAGACCGCGGCAGGAGGAGGCTACCACATGCTGTAACAGCTCAAACTGGCCCATTGTCATTCTGTATGTGACTATCAGCCGCAGACAGAATGACAGTGGGCGGGGTGGGGCTGCTCTTGTGCTCCGAGATTGAGTGCGATGCGGCCCCATTAGGGAGCTGAGGCCTCTCCCAGGGGAACAGCTCTGCTCCCTGCAATGCCCAAAATTACGGACAAAAGGCGTCTGTAAAAGGGATCCTCATGGACAACGGACGAGAGGTCCAAATTACGGACGGTCCGTGAAATTTACAGATGGTTCGTCACCCTAGTGGCATGATCCACACCACCAGGATATAACTATGTCCAGATGCAGTTGGAAGGTTCAAGGGACCAACAATGTCAATCCTTACCCTTTCAAAGGGCACCCCAACCACTGGAAGTGGAATTAAGGGCGCCTGATGCAGTCTGGCATGGTCAGGATGTATGCAAATTTTGTTCTTTACTGGCAGACTGTCTCCTGTGTCCACGTCATGGGTACACCAGGTGGTTTGACTAGGTGTCAGAGAAAACATATGCTGGTACTGATGGAGGACCTTCCTGCAATCAGCGTGCTGCTGGTCAGTGAGGCTGCCTGCCAAGGCTACTCCATCAACTGACCCATCAACAGGGTTCTGAGAGAGGAGATCAGGGAGAGGGTCACTCTCTTCCTCCTGTTCTTCATCAGTGGCCATGAGCAGGCTCATGTCAGCCCTGTCCACAAAAGGTTTTAGGCGGTTCACATGAAGTACCCTGTGGGGACTTCTTGGAGTGCCTAGGTCCACCAAGTAAGTGACCTCACCTTTCTTTTCAAGGATTGTGTGGGGGCTACTCCATTTGTCTTGGGGAGCTGCTGGGGCCACAGGCTCCAACACACACACTTTCTGGCCTGGGTGGTAAACAGTCAGGACAGCCTTGTGGTCCTGCCAGGCTATCTAACGCTCCGGGCTGGCCTCAAGGTTTTTACTGGCCTTCTTCATGTACTCAGCCATATGTGAACGCAGTCCAAGGACATAGTCCACATTATCCTGTTTAGAAGATTTGAGAGGTTGCTCCCAGCCCTCCTTAATTAGACAACATGGGCCCCTAACTGGATGTCAAAACAGAAGTTCACTTGGGCTGTTGCCAACCCCCTTCTGAGGAATCTCTCTGTAGGTAAAGAGAAGGCAAGATAGTAAGACATCCCATTTTTGCCTGAGCTTTTCTGGGAGTCCCATGATCATACCCTTAAGGGTCTTGTTGAACCTTTCAACAAGCCCATTGCACTGTGGATGGTAGGGTGTGGTAAACTTATAGTTTACTCCACACTCTTTCCACATTGCAGTTATGTAACTAGACATGAAGTTGTTACCTCTGTTTGTTAAGACCTCTTTAGGGAAGCCCAGTCTTGATAAGATTCCCAGGAGGCCCCTGGCCACTACAGGAGCTGTAGTGGTTCTAAGGAGAATTGCTTCTGGATACCTAGTGGCATGGTCCATCACCACTAGGAAATAACTGTGTCCACATGCAGTTGGGGGGTTCATGGGACCAACAATGTCAATCCCTACCCTCTCAAAGGTAGCCCAACCACTGGAAGTGGAATTAGGGGGGCCTTTGTAGTGCCACCTGACTAACCACTGGCTTGGCAAGTGACACAGGAGCGACAAAACTCCTTAGTGTCCTCAGACATATGGGGCCAGTCAAAATGAGGGACAATCCTGTCCAAAGTCTTACTTTGCCCAAGGTGTCCTGCAAGGGGAATATCATGTGCCAGGGAGAGAAGAAAACCTCTGAACTTCTGGGGTATTACCAACCTCCTGGTAGCACCAGGCTTGGGGTCTCTACCTTCAGAATATAGACGTCCCTCTTCCCAATAGATCCTATGAGACCCATTGACATTCCCTGCTTCCTCAGCAGCAGCTTGCTGTCTGAGCTGTTCAAGAGAGGGGCAGGATTGCTGGTCCAAACTCAAGTCTGCCCTGGAAGGGCCCCCTGCCCCCCAAAAACTCTGCCTGGTCAGGCCCAAGTTCCTCTGGGACAGTTCCTTCACAGGGACTGAGATCCTCTCCCTCAGGAGACTGATCCTCACTGGGAGTTAGGGAGGAGGGCAATTCCTTACCCTTCTTGCTCCTTCCCTTAGGAGTAATCTGGTCCATTTTCTCAGGATCCACGGCTCCCTCAGTGCTAAGCTGTTTGGCCTGAGCCCTGGTTACAGCAAAGACACTGGCAGAGATGCCCATCATCTCTGCATGAGTCCTGAACTCTACTTCAGACCAGGCTGAAGTCTCTAAATCATTGCCCAACAGACAATCTACAGGTAAGCCTGGAGATACCACGACTCTCTTAGGACCAGTTACCCCATCCCATCTGAGATTCACAACTGCCAAGGAATGATCAGTCTTGACATTCCTAACATTGGTTACTTGGTACACCTGTCCAAGTATGATTTGTTCAGGGGACACAAGTTTCTCTGTCACAATGGTGATAATGGCCCCTCTGTACCTGAAACCTATTGCTTCCTTGCCATTGATTAAAGGCTGTTGCCTGTACTTGCCCAAGTTAGTGGGACTTACTAGTAAGGTGGCAAGATCAATGCCACCATCACAGACTAGAACAGCCTGAGCTGGAGTTCTGACTAAGTCAGAACCCATCTCAGAACCCAAGGTTAACCCAACTAATCCCTTGGTTTCTGTACTCCCATGTGCACTGGTGCTAGGGGGCACAGTTGCCTTACGGGCAGTGGTAGTATTTATTTATTTAAAGTTTTGTATAGCGCGAACATGACCCAGGTGGGTATCAGAGCGCTTTACATATGTTTAGGTAGACAAAGGAAAGCAGCAAGGTGATAGAAATCATGGAAAAGGTGGGACAATATACAACGGGAGCAGGATGAAATTGGGGAGTGCAGAGGAAGCAGGATGGGTGAAAGCTACAAGTAGGGCAATATACATTCAAGAGCATACCAGACAAAAACGGTCACTTAGAGTCAATAGGAGAAAGCATCAGGTTCAGCGCAGAGTTCATTAGAAGAGTTTGTTCAGTAGTAGAGTTTTGACTTCCCTTTTGAAGGCAAGAGTAGAGGGAATCAGTCTTGTTTCCACTGGAAGGGAGTTCCAGATTCTCGGGCGATGCCAGAGAATGTACGATTGTAAGTTTTAAGCTTATTACATTTCTTGGGCTTGAGCAGCAGTGTGCCGGTGCTCCTTGTGGACCTTGAGCCACCCGAAAGTTCCAGCTTGTTTGTCAGGTAGAGTGGGGTGTTGAAGTGAAGTGCTCTATGGGTCATACATGCGATCTTCAGTTGTATCCTAGCTTCAAAAGGAAGCCAATTGAGCGATTTAAGGTCCGGTGAAATGTGATTGGACTTCTTAGAACCCGTGATGAGTCTAGTGGCAGCATTTAGAGATGCTCTGATAGGTGCTAAACTGAGTTTCGGCAGACCGCAAAGAGTCGCACTGCCATATTCAAGTCTGGAAATGACAAGTGCTTGCACCGCCGATTTAAAGTCATCTTGGGGAAGGTAGGGTTTGAGTTTTCTTAGGATGCAGAGTTGAAAGTTCGCTCCTTTGGTCGATGATCTGATGTGTTCTTGCATGTTTAGGTTTTTGTCTAGCACAACTCCCAGTGATTTAGTGGAGTCAACGATATGAGGTGTGCAGTTGAGGGCGGTGAGGTTACAGAGAAATTGCAACGCAGTGGGGGTTTGCCTAGCGGGTGCAATGAGGAGGAATTCCGTCTTGAGGGCGTTTAATTTGAGATGGTTGGTGGTTAGCCAGTTAAGGGTTTTAAGAAGGGTTCCGTTGAGAGATTTGATGTCCTCGGGGAAGAGATTTTCATGTAGAGTTGGGTGTTGTCCGCATACATGTGATATTGGATGTTGGAGGCTTTAAGAATTACAGTCAGTGGTTCAAGGAAAAGGTTGAAGAGAGTGGGGGAGAATGAGGATCCTTGGGGGACACCAAGTGTGCAGGGACTCGGGTTGGAGAGAGACTGGTTGGATTTGATTCTTTGTGTTCTGTTGTTGAGGAAAGAGGCAAACCATTTAAGGACCGTGCCTGATAGCCCCATTCTGCGTTCCAAGAGGAAGAGTAGATTGTCATGTTTGACAGTGTCAAATGCCGATGAGAGATTGAGCAGAATTAAAAGGCAGGTTTCGTTTTGGTCAAGTAAAGTGAGAGCGTCGTCCACAATGTGAGTGATGGCCGTTTCGGTGCTGTGGCCACTGCGGAAACCCGATTGGAATAGGTCGAGAAGCTGGAATTGCTCAATGTGTTTGCGTAGTTGTTCATGAACACATTTCTCCAGAAGTTTCGCCAGGGTTGGTATGTTTGTGATTGGGTGGTAGTTGTTCAGGTCAGCAGGATCAGCCGAGGGTTTTTTGAGGATAGGGAGCACTAGGCCCGCCTTCAGGCAGTCAGGGATCTCACCTTGAAGAAGTGAGGCGTTGATGATTTTGGACCAGAGGGGTGCTAGTGAACCTATCATTTCTTTAAAGAAGTTAGGGGGGAGAGGGTCATTGAAGTGATTTGAGGGTTTGAGGGTAGAGAGAATGTTGAAGATGGTAGAGTCATTGAGGGGAGTGAAGTGACTCCATGTGGCATTGTTTTTGAGTGAGAGACCCTGAGGCGAGGGCAGGGGTGTGGAGACAAAGGAATCAGGAGAGGGCGAGAGAGTGAGTGCAGCAGACCTTAGGTCTGATTCGATTTTGTTCGTCTTTTCGAGGAAGAATTTAGCCACTGCATCGCAGTTTGGTTGCGGGCGAGAGGGGTGCTGAGAGTGGGTAGCGGTGTTGTTGGATTGTGGTTTAATGAGTTCAAAAAGTCGTTTCGGGCGATTTATGGCTATGTCAAGTTGGTGTTTGAAGAAGTTGGCTTTCACCGTTCTAATGAGTTTGTTGTATCTACTTCTTTGGGATCTTGGAGTTTTTAGAAGATCTGAGGAGGGAGAGGATCTCCAGTTGCATTCAGCTAGTCTGAGACTGCGTCTGTCCGCATTTAGACTGTCATTGAACCATGGCTTGGATTCTTTTATGGGAATTCTTTTTAGTTGAAGGGGGGCCGTATCATTTAGGGCGGATAGCATGGTGTTGTTATAGTGGTCAGTGAGGTCGTGAACGTCAATCATGTCAGAAGGCGGCGGGAGAGAGAGATTGCAGCGTTCTATGAGTTCATTAATGCTTGTGTTATGGAGCGGTCTTTTCCAGTGTTTTAGTTTGAGTGGTTGAGCAGATTTGTGGTTCCAACTTTCAGGTATCAGGAAGTTGATGAGATGATGGTCAGACCAGTCACAGGGGAGAATGGATTCGAGATGAATGGAGTTGGGGTTAGAGATGATGAGATCCAGTGTCGAGCCTAAGTTGTGAGTGGGGCTGTCGCAGAATTGGGTGAGAGACAGGTCGGTAAGGAAGTTTTTGAGGGTTGTGACAGCCTGATCGTGGGTGTCATACCAGTGGAGATTGAAGTCACCAAGTAAGATCTGGGGGGAGTGTCGGCCCAGGTTGGAGGAGATGGTTTCCATAACTTGTTCAATTAGTAGGTTCCTTAGCCTTTGGACAATCAGCATCTCTTCTCCAATGGGTCTTTACTTTACATAAATAACACCAAGGTTTCTTTTTGCCTTTCTTGGAGTTTTGGGACTCACCCTCAGATGCAGGTTTTTGGGAACCTTGAGAAGACTCCTTTTTGTCTTTGCCCTTCTCCCCACCCTTCTCTTGGGGTTTAGAAGAATCTTGCTTCTTCTGGTCACCTCCACCACCATGGTTTGTCTGCTTGACCCTGGTGCAGACCCATTTGTCTGCCTTCTTTCCCAATTCTTGGGGAGAGGTTACATCACAGTCCACCAGGTACTGGTGCAAACGTTGGTTCTGACAGTTATTAAGGATGTGCTCCCTCATTAACAAATTGTAACATCCTTCATAGTCCTGTACCTTGTTTTCATGAAGCCAGCCTTCCAGAGTCTTAATAGCGCTATTAATGAAAATCTACCCAGTCCTGGGTGTGTGCCTTCTGGGTATCTCTGAACTTAATCCTGTATTGCTCAGTGGTTAAGCCAAACTTATCTATGAGTGCACTCTTCAGGGCTGAAAAACTTTCAGTATCCTCTTCTCTAACATTGAGGGGTTTATCTCTACCTTTGTTAGCAAAGGAGAGCCACAGGATAGCTGTCCACTGCCCTTGAGGGACCTTCTGAACTTTACAGGCCCTCTCCAAGGCAATGATCTATTTATGGATGTCATCCCCCTCCTGGTAAGGTGGGACTATCTTGCTCAGGTTCCTAGTGTCAAAGGATGTTTCCCTGATTCTCGGGACACTATTGCTGCCACCATGGAACTCTAGTCCCAGTTTCTTCCTAGCTTTCTGCATTTCTAGGGACTCCTTGTCAAGGGCCAACTGATCTCGCCTGAGCTTAAGTCTTACTTTCTCAAGTTTGATCATTTGGTACTCCCTTTCTAAGGAGTTCTCCCTCTTGCTAGATATGGAGGTCCCTATTGAAGTGTCTGAAGCACTGGACCAACAGAAGGAGATCTAGACCTCCTATGCCTACTCTGAACCCTCCCAGGAGGAATGGAAGGGACTCCCTCTGTGCCATCTGCACTAATCCCTAGGGGATCCGAGTTCCACAATGTGGGGTCCTCAGACTCCTCTTGGTCATGCTCAGAATTAGGGCCAATAGGGGTAACCCCTCCTGCCCCTTCTTCTGGAACATCCCCACCCACTTTATCTTGATCCTCTGACCTGTCAGGGTTCTGGAGATCATCTATGCTAAGCAGCTCTAAGAGATGCTTAGTGGTTGGGTTGCTACCGGTCTTTAATTTCCTAGAGGTACACAGGATCTTTAGTTCCTGGAACTTAAGACCACTGTATCTAGAGGACTGGGCTTCATTGAGGTCCATTACTAAAGACATGGTGTCTAGGTGTAGTGTGGTGTTTGCAACTACCTACCCTAGTATAAACTAAACTTCCTAAGATTGGAGAAAGGGTTGTGCTAGACCCTTAACAACCAATCTAAAAGTTAAGAAGAACTTACTTATTCTATAAAATATTATATGTGCCTAATGCTAATGATGGTTTTTCAATTACTCCACACCTAGATTAGCTGGTAAAAGAATGCAGGCTTGAATCCCAACCACTGCACACCAATGTGAGAAGCTGGCTTAGTATATGGTGCTCGCTCATGTAAGTGGAACACCCTGCACTAATCCAGCCAACCCTTATGGTGATTTTAGTGGTCTTAGACAACCTTAGAAAGCTCTCTAAGTGGTAGCTGTGGAGTGCAGCCTTCAGGCTTAGTCCAGAAGGAGTGTAAAGCACCGAAGGTAAGTAACTTGTTCATTAAGTACTGGTAAAACACCAGTACTTAATGAACAAGTTACTTACCTTCGGTAACGATATATCTGTAAGAGACATAGATGAGTTATAGATTCATTACCTTAGAATTACCCCCAGGCGTCAGACTGGATCCGGAGAATTTTTCGTCAGCAGTACCCCTGCGCATCGAAAGGTGGCGTTGGTCGGCTCCACGTTCGTCGTTGGCATCGTGGTCACCGGGATGACGTCGCGGCAACTACTTAAGAGGCCGCCCTCGCACGCTGACGTCAGTTCTTTTACACGACATTCCACGCCAGAAGCGCAGAGCCATGCAAGACACTGACCACTGGTGCACAAAACTAGGGCCCTGAAAGGGATTCCCTGACCGTCGAAGTCAGTTCGCAGAACGGGGAGGATGGGTGGGCCGGTAAGGAATCTATAACTAATCTATGTCTCCTACAGATATATCGTTACCGAAGGTAAGTAACTTGTTCATCTGAAAGAGACAATTAGTTATAGATTCCTTACCTTAGAATAGATACCCCAGCAATACCGACCCCGGAGGTGGGTCTGCGAACCAAGTTCACACCAGAAAGTCCTGGAGAACAGAACGGCCAAAGAAGCCGTGTCTCCGGACTTGGCTGTCCAGGCAGTAGTGTTGTGTGAACATGTGCAGAGATGCCCACGTAGCTGCCTGACAGATGTCATTGAGGGGGACTCCCCATCCCAAAGAAGTGGTAGCTGCCATTGCCCTGGTGGAATGGGCGCGCAGTCCCACTGGAGGCTCCTTCTTTGCCAAGGAGTAGCAAATTCTGATGCACAAAACGACCCACCTGGAGATGGTCCATTTGTGCACGGCCCAACCTTTTTTGGCGCCCACGTAGCCAACAAAGAGCTGATCTGGGAATTGTATGGTGCGATCCAAATAAAAGGAAAGCGCATGTTTTGGATCCAGACGGTGGAGCCTCTCTTCCTCCTTAGAAGGATGCGGAGGCGGAAAGAAGGTGGGCAAGGGGATGGTCTGACCAATGTGAAAAGAAGTAACCACCTTCGGAAGAAAAGAAGGCCTGGTACTGAGGACGACCTTGTCCGGATGAACAGCCAGAAAAGGAGGTTTTGAAGAAAGAGCTTGGAGCTCACTCACTCTGGGAGCAGATGTGATGGCAACTAGAAAAGCAGTCTTTCGAGTAAGAAGTCTGAGAGGACAGTTGTGAAGTGGCTCAAAGGGAGCGCACATAAGGTAAGTAAGAACTAAGTTCAGGTCCCACTGAGGCATTATGAAGGGAACAGGAGGAAAAAGATGAGTATACCCTTAAGGAAGCGATTTACAACAGGGGACTTGAAAAGAGAAGGCTGATCAAGAAGCCTAAGAAAGGCTGAAATGGCTGAGAGGTAGCCCTTAATAGTGCCCAGAGAAGAGCCCTGCCGGGCCAAAGAAAGGAGGAACAAGAGAACCTCAGAAAGAGGGGCAGAAAGGGGATCCACAGCCTTTGTTGTGCACCATGCCACAAATTTGTTCCATCTGCAGGTGTGTCTTGGTGGAGGGATGCCTGGCTGCCAAGATAACATCACAGACTTCGGAAGGCAGGTCAAAAGACGTCAACTGCCACCGCTCAATCTCCATGCAAGGAGGTGGAGACTGGACAGGTTCGGGTGGAGGACCGTCCCCTGCTGCTGCGACAGAAGATCCTCCCGAAGAGGCAGTCGGATCGGAGGATCGATGGCCATGTGTAATAGCTCGGGATACCAGACTCTTCGTGCCCAATCCGGAGCCATAAGGATGACTTGGGCCCGGTCGCGCTTGATCTTCTTCAGCACTCTGGGCAGAAGTGGCATAGGCGGAAAGGCGTATAGAAGACCGCAACTCCACTCGCGACGAAAAGCGTCGCCTAGCGAGTGCCACCTTGGAAATTCCAATGCGCAGAAGTGCTGACATTGCGCATTCTCTTCGGTGGCGAATAGATCTAACTAACCCTGGGCATAATACTTTGCTACGCTCACGGAGCATGCAAAGTTTGTGCTACTACGCACTACGCAAAGTGCACGTAACAGAGTAAAAAAAACTGTGCTAATCAACGTAGCGTAGCAACAGTATATTAAACACATACAAATGCTTTGTTAAAGCAATTTTCTATGCTAAAAGCATATAACAAATTCACAAAAGTGAACTTTGACAATGAAAATATCAAGCAATGAGAGAGGTGATGATTTTGGGGTCCCCCTAACCTAGGGGAGGACCAAGCAGATGCCTTGAACACAAAAAGCATATCATGTGAACGATTCCAGTGGTGGTCCCTTCCTCCTAGGACCACCCCAAGCACAGTTATGGGCAAAAATACAATCCCAACCAAAGGCCCTGCAAAGCATTATGGGACGAGATTATTAGTGGGCAGTGAATATTATAGTGTCCAATATCAAAATAATTCTACAAAGAGCTGCAGTTCAACTAGTCGTTACTAGATGTCCCTCACGAGTCAAATGCAAAAGCATTGAAATTATTAATACATCAAGCTGCAGTTCCACTAGTCGTTACTAGATGTCCCTCACGAGTCAAATGCAAAAGCATTGAAACCCTTTCATGAAGCTTTTGCATTTGACTCGTGAGGGACATCTAGTAACGACTAGTGGAACTGCAGCTCTTTGTAGAATTATTTTGATATTGGATACTATAATATTCACTGCCCACTGCTAATCTCGTCCCATAATGCTTTGCAGGGCCTTTGGTTGGGATTGTATTTTTGCCAATAACTGTGCTTGGGGTGGTCTTAAGAGAATGGGACCACCACTGAATCGTTCAAAAGATGTGCTTTTTGTTTTCAAGGCATCTGCTTGGTTCTCTCCCTAGGTTAGGGAGGATCCCAAAATCATCACCTCTCTCACTGCTTGTTAATTTATTCACTTTTGTGAAATGACTATATGCATTTTTTAGCATATAAAGACAGAGTTATTTATTTTATTTTAACTTGCACTGTGCAAGATGCTTTTGGCAATTATTGTACAGTGCAGTCAAGCACACAGTTACGCAATTTGCATAGCTACGTGTAGTTCAAAATGTACTTCACGTAGCTACGTGAATTGCTACTACGCAAACTACGCCCAGGCTTAGATCTAACCAAGGCTCTCCCCACTGCTGAAAGAGACCTTGCGCCACCTCCGAGTGAAGACGCCATTCGTGATCCATAATGCACCTGCGGCTGAGTTCATCCACCCTGGCATTCAGGGAACCTGCCATGTGTTGAACCACCAGGGATAATTCCTGATGTTCCAGCCATGTCCAGAGACGGAGAGCCTCTTGACATAGGGTACACGACCCCACCCCGCCCTGTTTGTTGCAGTACCACATGGCGGTGGTGTTGTCTGTGAACACCTGCACCACTCTTCCCCGGACAGAGGGAAGGAATGCTTTTAGTGCAAGACGGATCACCCGAAGCTACAGAAGGTTGATGTGGAGCCCAGACTCCGCCAGAGACCAGAGGCCTCTGATCTCTGCCTCTCCCATGTGGCCGCCCCATCCCAGCAGTGATGCATCCGTCACCACTGTGAACTCTGGTTGGGGAAGGGAGAGGGATCTGCCGTTGACTCAATCCTGGTTCGTTAGCCACCACTGCAATTGACGTGCAGTGCCCATCGAGATCTGGACGCAATCAGACAGATTCCCCTGATGCTGTGCCCACTGGAACTTCAGGTCCCACTGCAGAGCCCGCATATGCCACCTGGCATGATCTACCAGCAGGATGCAGGAGGCCATGAGGCCCAGCAGCCTCAGGGTCATCCTGACCCAAACCCGGGATAGAGGCTGGAAGATCGGAATCATAGCCTGAATATCCCGGACTCGCTATTCGGGAGGATAAACCCGAAACTGCGTCGTGTCCAGAACCGCCCGATGAAGAGGAGCTTCTGAGAGGGAGTCAGGTGCGACTTCGGCACGTTGATAGAGAACCCCTCGAATGCAGGAGGGCCGCCGTAGTCTGGAGGTGGGAGATGACAGCCTGGGGCGAGCCCGCCTTCAACAGCCAGTCATCGAGAGAGGGGAAGACTGGAACCCCTGATCTGCGCAGATGAGCTGCGACCACCGCCATCACTTTCATGAACACCCGAGGGGCGCTGGTAAGGCCAAAGGGGAGCACGGTAAAAGTGCTCGTGGCCTACCGTGAACCGCAGGTAACGCCGGTGGGCCGGCAGGACGTGGATGTGAAAATAAGCATCCTGCAAGTCCAACGCTACCATCCAGTCTCCAGGGTCGAGGGCAGACAGGACCTGAGCTAGCGTCAACATTTTAAACTTCTCCTTCCGGAGGAAGCAGTTGACGTTCCTGAGATCCAAGATAGGATGCAGGCCTTAGTCCTTCTTGGGCACCAGAAAGTAGTGGGAATAACAAACACGACCTACTTCTGGGGCAGGAACTCGCTCGATGGCCCCCTTGGCCAAGAGTGCCGAAACTTCCTGTTGAAGAAGGGCCAGATGATCCTCCGACATGCGATGGTAGTGAGGTGGCATGGATGGAGGGGTAGTTTCGAAGGGGAGGGAGTAGCCCCTTCGGACTATTTGCAAAACCCACCTGTCCGATGTGATGGTGCGCCAGTGGGGGAGGTGATGGCGAATCCTGCCAACCACTGGCGATTGGTGGCTCTGAAAGGTCGGACTAGGGGGGTTTGGAGGCAGCTGCAGAGGGGGCTGTGGTGGACTGGGCCGCTCGCTGGCCCCCAGAACCACGGCGGTGGTTCCCACGTCCCTGGCCGCGCAGTGGCTGAACAGCTTGTGCCAGCCTGTGGCTCTGGGCGGAACGTGGCGGGACAACCCTTCCGTAGCCACGAAAGGGGCGAAAGGCGGACTGCGCAGGGCGGGTGGTGGAGAGGCCCAAGGACTTGGCCGTAGCCCGAGAGTCCTTAAAGCGCTCCAGCGCGTTGTCCGCATTGTCGTCGAACAGGCGACGGCCATCAAACGGCATGTCCTTAAGAGCGGATTGGACATCCCCGGAAAAACCAGTCGACCTCAGCCACGCGTAGCGTCGAAGGGCTACCAACGTGGAAATCGTCCTGCCTAGCGAGTCGGCGGTTTGCAGTCCACAGCGAATGGTAAACTTTGCTGCGTCTCTCCCTTCGGCAACTGCACGGGAGAGTACGGCCCGGGCCTCCTCTGGACACTAGGGCAGCACTTGCGCCACCGTATCCCACACAGAGTGGGTGTAACGGCCCAACAGACATGCAGTGTTTACCGACCGCAGTCCCAAGCTGGAGGAAGAAAATATCTTCTTCCCAAGATGGTCCAGCTTTTTGGATTCCCTATCAGGTGGAGGGTTAGGGAATGCGCCTTTGGAGGTAGAGGCTTGGACCACCAAGCTCTCAGGGGCGGGGTGTTGGGAGAGGAAAGTGGGGTCGCTCGGGGCCGGGCGGTGGCGTCGGGCAATCATCCTATCCACAGGAGCCCCTGTGTTGGGCCTGGACCAGGTGCCCAAAAGGATGTCGGTGAGGGCCTCATTGAACGGCAGCAGGGGCTCCGAAGAGCTCGCTGCCTGTTGAAGCACCACTGTCAGGAGGTTAGTCCTGACTGCCACCGTAGGTAGCTCGAGGTTGAGAGCCTCGGCTGCCCTACGCAACAACACGGCGTAAGACGCTCCCTCCTCCGTAGCCACGGTAGGAGGAGACAACATGCCAAGGTCTGGTGAGGTATCCAGACCACTGGCCTCCTCCAGTTCCTCTCTCCAGTCCGGTTCATAAACCAACTGGTCGGTCAAAGGGTCTCCAGACCCCTCCCAGTCCTCCTCACCCTCCTCTGGCTGCCAATCTGGTCTAAATGAGCCAGCATAGAACAGGGGCACAAAGGTACCCGTCAGCGCCGGATCCGGCGTTGGTCGATGCTGGTCCGGCTCCGTGTCTACATTGGGGTGGAGGCTAGGGTCGACGCCGGCTGGGGACACAACTGGCGTCGGCTGCGGACGTGGTGCCGGTGGAATCGGCACCGGAGGAGGTGTAGTCAGGTTGACCGGCACCGATCCGGATCCAGGCCTGGATCCAAGGGGGCCCTGCGGTGCCGGGGCCGGAGCCACCGGCGTTGAAGGCCCAGGGCCCCCAGCCGAGTCCGCGGGGCCTGAAGGCACGCCGGCAGAGTCGGGCTGCCCAAAGATGGCGTGCATCACTTCATAAAAGGTGCGAAGCTGGGCAGGGGTCGCTCCGGGTCCCGGGAAGGGAGGGAAACTCAGAGTCAACCCTTGGGGCTCCGCACACGGACCCACGGGAAGGGCACCACCCGCATCCCTCGTCACGTCAGCCGACCGACGGGGAGAATTTGAAGAGCGATGGTGCTTCTTTGACTTCTTCTTGTGCTTCGACTTACCTGAGGAGTGCGAAGACTTTGAAGAAGACTATGGTGGTGGTGGCTCTGCGACCGATCCCTCGACCTCCCATGCGAATGGGACCTCGAGGGGCGCGGAGCCGACTGCCGGGCCTCGAGAAGCTTTCTGGACCCCTCCCGCAAAGACTTCGGATTCATGGTCCGGCAGTCGGAGCACGACTTGGGGTTGTGGTCGCACTCCAGGCAAAACAGGCACACGCGGTGCGTATCCGTTACTGACATCAGCCGGCTGCAGGAACCGCAAGCCTTGAACCCGGGCATCCCTAAGTGCACCAGGAGTCGAAGACTCAAAAACGACGTCGACAAAAGTCGGCAAAAAGTCATTCAAAAAGTGACTGAAGGTACCGCTCTCTCCGGATCTGCACTGGCTGGCGCGGAAAAAGAAAGAACTGACGTCAGCGCGCGAGGGCGGCGTCTAAGTAGCTGCCGCGTCATCATCCCGGCGACCACGATGCCAACGACGAACGCGGAGCCGACCGACGCCACCTTTCGACGCGCAGGGGTACTGCTGACAAAAAGTTCTCCGGATCCAGTCTGACGTCTGGGGGTAATTCTAAGGTAAGGAATCTATAACTAATTGTCTCTTTCAGATCTTATGGTATAGGTAAGTGAGAAAGAACCACACAGTGTAGTTCTAAAAATATGTATTTATTATTAACACTCACTAACACAATGTATTATCTCCTACCTGGAGATACAATACAATACACACAATACTTTGTCAATAGAATACGTAAATAGAACAGAATACTCAGTGGTCTCCAGGGGGAGACCAAACCATATACTAAAATAGTGTAATGCGAACCACTTAACCGGTCTTTGAATAACACTTTTTAGACCTCTCACTTTGCACTACACATAGGTCCTGAAGAAAGCCATACCATTAAAGAGAGCATGGCTGAAACATGTTGACCGACTAGGATATTGGAGTTACCTTAAGACCTCCTTAAATATCTGTCTCTCGTTTTTATTCACTGCCAAGGGCCCAGTTATTAAAATAGTCATTTTTTACCTATGGGACCCTCAGGACAGTCTTTTTAACATTCACTCACCTCCTTCCACTGCACTCTCACGGCACAATACCAGCTCCGCTGTATCCAGGCGTCGTAGCACACCCAAGGTGCACTCGGTGCCTTGGGTGGGGCCCGATGATGAAGCAAGTCACCAACTAGGTTGGTGAGTGAGGGCCTTACTATAAACAAAATGTGTTTCCTTTCAAAACAAACATACGCTAGGGGCATCCACTCCAGAGCTAGTTCTCTTTGATTCAAACAACTTAAAACAACATGTACCACAGAAACAGTTGTTTCATGCACCCATGTCTAGTACTGGGCCTACTGGCTCGATGGCCCATTGGCAGACTAGGACACATTGTAAAATTAATGAATATTTGTAATTTTATTAACAAACATGGAGAAAATGTACTGAGCTGTGCAACATTTTTCCTTTACAAAAGATTAAAAAATAAATATAAAAAATAACTAGGCCCCTACTGAAACTGCAGGCTACCCACCACGATAAATTTGAAAACTTGCTTAAAAGTACAAATAAATACTGGTGCACGCTGTTGCAGGGATTCTGCACATACACAGAACTTTGCGCAGGAATATGGGACCTCGGTGTATATGGGCTAAGCCTTCCCACCACCTTAGTGTCCACGAATCCAGGACCGACTAGCTATAGTGTCTCACTCGCTCTCCTACACACTCATGAAGAAGCAAATGATTAGACACCCAAGAACGCAACACTCCTGGATCTCTCAGGAATCGCGGTAACAAGACACACCTTTTCGCTCACTCTCTCGTACATGTCCACAATAAGAACTGAATGAAACACGAATATAGTTTAAAATGTTTATTTTAACTATCGTGCTCTAAAACGCAGTATACGAGCCACAACCAGCAGACAAATGCATAAAACGAATACAGTTTGCGTTGCAGCAAGGCCATATATCATAAAAGGAGATGTCATCATATAAAGACAGTGGGTAAAGGACTATAAGGTCCAACCACCCTCCCCTTGGTAAGAAGAAGTATTATTATATAATAGAAGAGCTCTGGGCTTTGTCAGCAGACCACGTACCTTAGTGCCTAGATGGTATATCTACATCATAGGAACCGCATTGCTCTTCTTTCTGGAAAGGTCCCGTTGTGGTTTCGACAGATGCGGGGGGGTGAGCGAGGGAGGCGGTAGCTCAGTTGGTGGTTGATGCAGGCTGGTTCTTAATCATGGAGGGCCTTGTACCAGTAACTTGAATTGGCCTCTTTTCTGGATGGGGAGCCAGTGGAGGTTCCTGAGGTGGGGGGTTATGTGAGCCCCTTTGAGGAGGTTGATGATGAGTCTGGCAGCTGAGTTCTGTATCATCTGCAGTCTCTTCAGGAGTTGGGTGGTAATTCCTGAGTAAAGCGCGTTGGCGCAGTCGAGTCGGCTGGTGACTAGGGCTTGGATGACGGTTTTTCTGGTGTTGATGGGGAGCCATCTGAAGATCTTTCGGAGAATGCAAAGGGTGTGGAAGCAGGCGTAGGCGACTGTGTTGATCTGGTGTTTCGTGGTGAGTTTGCTCTCCAGGATGTTGCCAAGGTTGCAGGCGTGGACCGGTGGTATGGTTGTGAATCCGCGTTTGGAAGGTCACCAGGTGTCGTTCCATGTCGAAGTGTTATTTCCAAAGATCAACACTTCAGTCTTGTCCGTGCTGAGCTTCAGGCAATTGGTCTTCATCCATTCGGCTACACTCATCATGCAGTTGTGGAAGTTGGTCCTGCTGATGGAAGGGTCTTCTGAGAGGGAGATGATGAGCGGGGTGTCGTCTGCGTAGGAAATGATGCTGAGGCCATGGGTTCTGAAGATGTTGGCCAGGAGTGTCATGTAGGTGTTGAATAGGGTGAAGCTGGGGTAAGAACCTTGCGGGACGCTGCAGATGATGCTATAGGATTCCGACGTAAAGGGTGTTAGGCGGATTCTCTGGGTTTGTCCTGTGAGGAAGGATGCGATCCATTTCAGGGCGTCTCCTTGGATCCCGATGTGGCGGAGTCTTATGATAAGGGAGTGGTGGGATACAGTGTTGAACGCTTCTGAGATGTGGAGTAGGATCATGGCTGCTGTGTATCCCTGGTCGAGGAAGGTTCTAATGTCGTCGGTGGCGGTGATCAGGGCGGTCTCGGTGCTGTGGTTAGTATGGAAGCCGGTCTGGGAAGTGTCCAGCAGGTTGTTGTTCTCCAGGTGTTCAGTGAGTTGTTGGTTGATGGCCTTCTTAAAGATTTTAGCAAGGAAGGGAAGCAGACAGATGGGGTGGTAGTTCTTGAGATCTCTGGGGTAGGTGGATGGTTTCTTGGGGGACGGCCTGACCTCTGCGTGTTTCTATTGGCCGGGGAAGGTGGTCGTGGTGATTGATGTGTTGAGGATGGAGGTGAGTTTGCTGCTGATTTCTTAGCTCCAGAGGATGAAGAAGTGGTGGGGGCAGGGGTCCGTGGGTGCTCCAGAGTGAATGGAGTTCATGATGGCTGAGGTGTTCTGTGTGGTGAGCTGTTCCCATGCAGTGACCAGAGGGTTGTGGGTGGTGTTAAATGGTGTGAGGAGGCTGTGCAGGTCTGTGGGTTCGGGTTCAAAGTTACTGTAGATGGTGGATATCTTGTGAAAGTAGTCCGCTAGGGTGCCGCAGAGTTCCTGGGATGGGAGATCGTGCTTTCGTGGCTGATGGGCAGGAGAACCCTCTGACGATGCTGAAAAGTTCCCTGCTGTGGTTGGAGCTGGCTTCAATGCAGTCTGCCAGTGCACTTTATTTGTGTCTTTTAAGAGTTAATGGTATATGTTTAGAGCTGATTTAAAGGTGGCTCGGTCCGTGGGATGTTTGCTGGTACGCCATTGTCTCTCTAGAGATTTGCAATTGCGTTTCACGGTCCTATTTTCTGGTGTGGACCAGCTGGCTTGTTTGGTGGATCTACCAGTCTTGGAGGACTTGGTTGGGGTGACTGTCAGCACATTTGGTGATCCAGGCAGAGAGATTCTCGACGGCCTGTTTGAGGTTGTTTGCGGGTTCAGGGTGGGAGGTGTTGAGGGTGTCTGACCATTGGGTCTCTGTTACTTTGTTCCAACTGCGATGGGAGGAGCTGTTGGTGGTGGTGTTTAGTGCTCCTGCGATCGTAAAGTGGATAATGGCATGATAGGTCCAGGTTAGTGTGGTGACATGGCTGTACTTGACTCTCTCACTGGCCATGAAGAACGGGTCAAGCATGTGTCCTGCGCTGTGTGTGGGGTCAGTGACCAGTTGGGTGAGTCCGATATTGCTCATGATCTCTAGGAGGTTGGCAGTGTTAGTGTCTTCAGGGTCATCGAAGTGTAAGTTGAAGTCACTGAGGAAGATGTAGTGTTAGGAGTCGATGGTGAGTGGGGCGATGAATTCGGTATGGCTTTGCGGAGGCTGGGGCGTGGGCCTGTGTGTCTGTATGCGAGGGTGCCTCTGATGGTTCTTCTGCGGTCGGTTTGGAGTTGGAAGTTGAGGTGCTGCATGATTGGTGTAGTGTCGTCTTCGGTGGTGGTGCAACAGATGGTTTCTCTGTGGATGATGGGGATGCCATCTCTGTGTTTGTTGGTGCGTCTCGGTGTATCATCTTGTATCCCTTGGGGGTTGCGGTGGTGATGTTGGGGTTGGCAGAGGGGTTGAGCCAGACTGCGGTAATGAAGACAATGCCGGTGGTGGTGATGGTGTCCCAGATTTTGTTGGTGTGTTTGCAGAGTGATTAGGCGGTGAGTAGGAGGCAGTGGAGTGCTTCCATTGGTGGTCGCGGTCAGTGCGGTGAGTGTGGTAATGGATTCCGTGAGGGCAGGTGGTGCTGGGTTGCAGCTGAAGAGGCAGTGGTGGCAGGTGAAAGGTCCTACTGTTGATTGAATAGAGATGCAAGGCAGCAGTTGTTGTTGCGGCGACCGATGTTCAAGGCTCGGAGTTCTGCGGGGGAGTATCCGTTGGTGTCCAGAGGGCCACGGTTCCTGGCGCTGGGCGCAGTCCAGATGCAGACATGCTTGCCTTTGGAGCACCTTCGGCATGCTAGCGGCGCACCCGCTGCGTGCATACGTAGAGAATTTGCTCGAGGTGCAGCCGCAGCCGCTCGCCAGAGCCACGAAAAAGAAACTGTTGCAGCCAGAAGACGCACTAGCGGCCGCCAAATCTCGCTAGCGGCCAGCAAGTCTCGTGGCGCTTGCCAGTGCATACAATACTCACAGGTATCCCACCTAGTGTCACAACACGTGACGTGATGAGGGAGTGCTCGCCGAAACTAGACTCCACGTCAATAGGCGTGGGAAAAGAAAAAATTCCTTTTCTTTAAATCACCCTCACACACTCTAGTCAGTTCAGAGTGGGCTCTACCATGTTCCAGGGAGCTCTTATGTGAAAGGAACTATGGGGTGTAACTACAGATTAAAAATCCCTCAGCCGCTCCAAGGTATCCCTATGCTCACTGAGTGGCTGGGGACAGTAAAACTGAACAGCAATTCGGGGTATCTAGGATTCAATGGTCCTAGGGCCCTTCTTTAACCAACATGTTTCAGCCCTACTCTCGCAGGCCTTAATATGTCAGGGGCTTTCATCAAGGCAATTTGTCAATATGTATCACCTTCCCAGTTACGCAGCTATTCGCGCTGGTCAATTTGTGTACGGTATGCAAACAAGCGCATGCATAGGCAATAAAAATACTTGCCACTTCTGGTCCAAACTGTAAAAAACAGAAGAAGAATTTTTATTGGGGGGGGATTTGGGGGTTCAGGGTGTGAACCTGTTTATTTTCTATAGCACATCAAGTACCAATAAAAAATATCACATGCCATTCTGTTTCTGTTCAAATTGTGGCATGCACTATTCTCATGCATGGGACTATTTGCGTAGTGAATGTGTCCATCACTTTAACCCCGACCACATAGGGCCATATGATAACTATGGGATCAATTGTTTGAGGGAGCATTATATATCACCACATTTATTTTGTGACAATTTTTTATTTGGACACATATGTTTAAGTGTTATGTCTGCACAAGCTCTATATATATGGATTTGATATGTTTAAATATCTGTATGTCGAAATTGTATTACGTGTGTAATGCATAATTGTTATATGTTTTCACATTAGCATTTACATGAAGAATAACTATATATATAAAAAAAGACTCAATGACAAATCAATATTTGTTTTGTATCAGAGTATGTTTGTTGTTTGTGGTTACATAGATACCTTTTTGGTATAAGGGATACACATACATGACATCACCAATTCAAGAAAAACGTAAAGAGAGGAGTGGCAGGGAGCATACCTAGAAAGAAATCAGTGGTTTTAATTGCCAGATGGCACGTGTAAAGGTTACGTGTTTGCTGAAGTAAAACAAAGTTCTAAAAGTGGCATTTTCAGAACTGCAATTTAAAATCTGACTTCACCATAAGTTAGGATTTTAAATTGTGCGTCCAGTGACACTAAACATGAACTGGTTACCTATTTCCATTTGGAAATTACACTTATAGAATATAATAAGGTAATTCCAATGTTATTCTATGGGAGAGGTAGTTCTTGCAGTAGTGAAAAACGATTTTAAGAGTTTTGCACTACCATGTAAAACTTAAAAGTACATGTCCAACTTTTAGAATACACTGCACCCTGCCCTCTGGGCTGTTCAGGGCCTACCGTACCGGTGACTTATATGTATTAAAAAGGAAATTTTGGGCCTGGCAAAGGGTTTATTTTGGCAGGTCGAGTTGGCTGTTTAAAAACCGCACACAGGCTGCACTGGCAGGCCCGAGGCATGTTTAAAAGTGCTATTTAAGTGGGAGGCACATCAGTTCTGCAGGCTCACTAGTAGCATTTAATTACAGGCCCTGGGAACTGGTAGTGCCACCTGTTTTAAGGAGAGAGCACAAGCATTTTAGCACTGGTTAGCAGTGGTAAAGTGCACCGAGTCCCAAGGTCAGAAAAAATGAATTCAGCAAAAAAGTGGAGGGTAAAGGCAAAAATGTTTGGGGGTGACCCTGCAGAGAGGGCCAAGTCTAACAGCAACCTATACCTCATGATCCTAAGTTGATTCTCCTTCACATCACCACTAGCTTTGACTTTGAAATGGATCATTATAGTTTGGCGTTACTCTGTCTGGGCCTAACTGTGACTAAAAGGGACATTTTATGACAACGGAAAACTGATGGTCCCCCATCGATCACTGAATGGAAGAAAGGTCTGGACTGGTGCATGAGTAGGGAACAGCCAGTGTATGAGGCCAGAGGCTGCCCCCAGAATTAAATTAAAATATGGAGAGCATGGGCAGAGTATAGGGGAATCGCTATCACATGACGAAATTCTCACACCATGGCTTTAGATAATGCAAAGCTGTGAGTTATGATTAAGATAAGACAAGCAAATACAGGCCGGGACGCGAGCTGTGAGTAGGGAGTGTGGGAGGGCAGCAGGAGATACAGCGCCTCTGCTGCAATGTTGTTTTGTTATATCTTATTTGCCATACTCTCAAAACTCAATAAAATGTGTTATAAAACTTTTAAAATGATGAAGCTCTCATGAAGGGTGATCAGATCCTGATGGGGTCCCTCACAGCACTGCAGGGTGAACAGATCCTGATGGGGTCCCTCACAGCGCTGCCTGATAAAAAAGGCAAAACTGGGG
Source organism: Calotriton arnoldi (assembly GCA_963921515.1). NCBI lineage: Eukaryota > Metazoa > Chordata > Amphibia > Caudata > Salamandridae > Calotriton > Calotriton arnoldi. The sequence goes on from CAWUFW010020367.1 coordinate 89,848, forward strand.
CTGCAGTGGAGGAAAGAGTGGAAGCATCGATGGCCTAGAACTATTCCTTGTGAAAGCTGAGAGAAATACCTGAGAAAGCCCTGAAAGAATCAAGGTCCTTTGTAAGGTATACAGGGCACTTCCATTATTATTCCACAAAGAATAGCACGAATCAGAAAGAAGCTGAACTGGCAATTCAAGAATTATCAGAGAGTGGCTCAATTTCAGGCACAGGGGATCCCCATACCAATTCAAGAGAATGACTTGGTGTAGAAAAGGGAGTTGTGGTTGAGAAGAGTTGACCCATCGGTGCAAGATCTGAAAAAGTTGCTGAAAGGCCCTTTACACTGTCAACTAAAGGGCCAACAGTAACTAACAATTCACTGTGATGTGCTGATGGCTTTGAGAAAAGTGTAAATTGGAAGACAAAACTGAAGGGTAGAGCAAGAAACAACAGAGCCTATGCAAGAGCTATTGGGTTTGGCAATGTGTTTTAGCCAATATGTACACCAGTGTGGCTGCTGTTCAGCTTGGCTAAAAGTTAGTGCCGTGGAGTTGGGTGGGGTAGATTGGAGTACAGTGGAATGGGATAAATTGGAGTGGGGTGGAGTGGGGTAGATTGGAGTGGGGTGGATTAGGGTAGATTGGAGTAGGGTGGAGGTGAGTAGATGGTAGCGGAGAAGTTGGGTGGATTAGCGTGGTAGATTGGAGTGTGGTAGATTGGATTGGGGTAGATTGGGGTGGAGTAGATTGGAGAAAGGTAGATAGGAGTAGGGTAGTTTGGTGTGGAGTGGAGTGGGATATATTGGGGTAGACTGAAGTGGAGAGGAGTAGATTGGGAAAGAGTGGGGTGGATTGGGGTAGAATGGAGTGGAGGTGGGTAGAGTGGAGTGGGGTAGATTGGTGTCGGGTATATTGGATGGATTATAGTAGAGTAGAATGGAATGGAGTGGGGGTAGATTGGTGTAGTTTGGAGCGGGGTAGACTGGGGCAGAGTGGGATACATTAGGGGAGTAGGGTAGACTGGCGTGGTGTGGGGTAGATTGGATGGGGTGGGGTAGAGCGGAGTAGAGTGTGGTAGATTGGGGTAGAATGGGGTAGATTGGAGTTAACTGGAGTAGATTGGAGTGGAGTAGATTGGAGTTGGGGTGGGGTATATTGAAATGGTGTCTCCCACCACACACTCATCGACCGACTAATCCGGATCGGAATCACAAACAATGCACTAAGATGGCTGGCACCCTTCCTCACGGGATGCACCCAAAGAGACCATCTCCCTCCTTTCACCTCGCAACCCAAGCACACAATCTATGGAGTTCCACAAGCAGTGGCGGCTCCTGGAGGGAGTGCTGCGGGGCGGTGAGTCGGGCGGGGGAGGGGCAGGGTGGGGGGTAGTAAACTCTGGCATAGGGCCGAAAGGAGTTAGGTACATAAATAAATATATAAAACGAATTACATTGCGCGCGCTGCAGCGCCAAATGGCGATGCGGCGCGCGCAATGTAATTTGTTTTATTTATTTATTTATGTACTTAACTCCGTTCGGCCGTATGCCGGAGTTTACTACCCCCCACCCTACCCCTCCCCTGCCCCACTGCCCCGCAGCACTCCCTCCAGGAGCCGCGACTGACCACAAGGTTCATCCCTCAGCCCAACCCTCTTCAACATCTACATGACGCCGCTCCCAAGCATCATCAGAACATACAACATCAATATCATCTCCTATGCCAATGACACTCAGCTCGTCCTCTCACTCTCAGCAGACACCACTGCGACAAAGACCAACTTCCACAGCCGCATGAAGAATGTTGCAACATGGATGAAAGACAACTGCCTAAAACTAAAGACTGACAAAACGGGGGTACTCATCTTTGGAAAACACACCGCTCTCTGGAACGCCCCCTGGTGGCCGGCAGATCTCGGACCCACCCCCACGCTGAAAGACTACACTTGCAACCTCTGCATCATCCTGGACAGAGAACTCTCCATGAAATGTCAGGTCAACGCCATCTCCTCATCCTGTTTCCACATAATCTGCATGCTCCACAAAATCTTCAGATGGCTCCCCATCAGCACAAGGAAAACTGTGACGCAGGCCCTCATCACTAGCCGGCTTGACTACGGCAACACACTCTATGCCGGCACCACCAATGAACTCATGCAAAGACTCCAGACAATCCAGAACGCAGCAGCCAGACTAACCCTTAACCTGCCCAAGAGAATACACATCACCCAGCACCTGAAAGACCTCCTCTGGCTCCCTGTCCAGAACGGATGCCATTTCAAGCTCCTGACTTACGCCTACAAAACCCTTCACAACCAAGGCTCAGCCTACTTGAACCAAAGCCTGATTTTCCACCAACCCACCAGAAACCTTCGCTGCACACACCTCGCCCTCGCTCAAACACCACGTATCTGCCGCGGCCGCTCCGGAGGATGCTTCTTATCTCACCCGCCACCAAAGCTTGGAATACCACCCCCCCACAACCCCCTCCCAACTCCACACTGCACCTTCGCTGACCCACTTCAGGAACGGACTCAAGACCTGGCTCTTCGACTGGTCCCTGCAGCACAGCGCCTGGGTGCCCCCAGGATGAATAGCTGCGCTATAAAAATACTATTTGATTGATTGATTGATAGATTGGGGTGAAGTGGAGTATATTGGGGTGGGGTGGGGTAGATTGGAGTGGAGTGGGGTAGAGTGGAGTGGAATATATTGGTAAGCTTCGACCTAAAAAGGTGATCTGTAATGGGCAGCGTATTCGCCTTGTCCCTCTATTTAGCGTTAAAATGATGGCGGAGTGAACTGGTAGACTGTAACATTGAGGCATTCATGGACTCCCCTGCTGGACCTCAAGCATCATCTTCATTAAGGAGGAAGCTGCCAGTTGCTTTTTGGAGCGTTACCTCTGGGAGCAGGATAGTGGTCTAGGAGTTTTCCTAGAGGTGTAGAAGGGAATGAAAAAACACGAGACTACTTTTGGTAACACTTGTTACTCGCGTGATGCTTCTTAAGAGGCCAGTACCTGATCTCTCCTCCACACTACTCTCCAGGGCTTTAAGTGGGGAAAAAAAACTGGGGGTGCTCTAAAAGGGGCGTGACAAATTTCATAAAGAGGTGTGGCCTATCTGAGTAGGGGCGTGGTCTAAATCAAGATAACTAGTATTGTGTGCTTAAGAAGATCATGAAGTCGCATCCAGCAAAGGATAATAAAATAGGCAAAAGGGTATATTTATTAAGTATAAGCCATAAAATACCAAACACTTTAAAAAACATGTAAAAATTATTTACATTACTTAGAAATCTATTGCAGGATTTCCCAAAACCCTTGAAGATATTCACTGTGTCTATTTTGCTGGGGTTTCTCACAACAATTTTCTTCAGCAGACCTTCAACCTTTTGCCAGCCAACTCTTTACATACAGCTTTACGTCAAATGTTTCAAATGGAGGACCATTGAGTTTTACCCATAAGCATGAAGAAATGGTCTCTACAAGAAGAGAGGCCCTTGTTGGACAAGCAATTAAGTTCATTGCGCTGAAACCTCTCTCGCAATCCGCATTACTTGCTGGCAGGGTTTCCATGCAAACTACTAACTTTTTAATGCTTCAGGGTTTTTTTTTCCACCAAAATCTTTGAAAAGTCTAAAAGCTTGGATAGTATCTCTTGCTGGCAGCTGAAACTCTAAACACAGTTTCTGGATATCTGTTTCACCATAAAGAATGCATTCATCACCAGAAGGCAAGTTGCCTGCATCTAGCACACTGAAGCTGGCTATAAGTTCTTTCTCAGAATCCGGGGCACATCGTTTATTGATATTTACAGACAGACTTTGGTAAAACTGATTTTGATTAAGGGCAACAGAGTTACTTCTACCATGGAAAAGAGGAACATTCTTGAATTTGCCCTCGTCAACTGCTCTCTGAGCCGCAGAAGCAAACTCCCTGGTGAGTCCTTCATTGCTCTAAATATACGTACTTGACTAACCAAAAGTCTGTGGGCATTAACAATTGTAATGTCCCTCCTCTGTAAGGAGAGTGATAAGTCTTTGAGCTCCAGAAGTGCATCACACATTACCCCCAAATCTACCTTTGACCTTTGAGGCCCGAAAATAGAGCCCCATAGAGACCCCTTTCGAGGCCCCCCAAAAACTGGGGGTGTTCAGACCCCCACAGACCCCCCCCCCCACTTAAAGCCCTGCTACTCTCAACACTCTTTAGTCAAAGCTGCTTTGCCCCGGAACATTCTGATTGTATTAAATAGGATCGACAATACGACACGCTCCTTGGATATTCCAATAACAATTCACAGATACTAGAAGATATAGTGCTAGATATGGAAGATGCTTTATGTATTCGTCACATACTCCTAAAATGATATGAAATACATTACAAAAGGTTCTTTATACGCGAAAAAGAGGTGCCACCAAAACATCTGTATGTAGCCTGTTCTCCGGGCTTTGCGATTTAAAGATGACCTAAACCAATGTGCAATGAAACAATTTCAGTGAATGCCACCTGGCTCTCTTCCCGGGTGCATTGTGGTGGTGGCCGCAATGTTTTGAGAGCAGACTTTGTTTACCCCCCCTCCCCCCCTCCCCAAAAAAATCCAAGAAAATAAGCATGCTTATATTGGGGGGGAAACGAGAAAAAAAACTCATAGGTGAAGTGGAGGCCTCTTTGTAGATGCTGACACTTATCGTCCCTCCCCTTTTAATATGAACATATTAAAAGGGGAAGCCAGATTGGCTTCCAGGTTGGGAGATCATTCTCAAAGTCACATATGCGCAGAATTAAAACAGGCGCCATGCATGAAGAGAAATGCGCCATCGCCTAGGAAACACTAAATACGGACGATGCCATTCGCGGGATGGGTGGAGGCTGAGGGGAAGAAGGCGGGGACGGGTCATAACTGGGTTTTCCTCTAAATGAACATCATTGCAAACCAAGGACGTGTCACACAGGGCTGTTTAAATGGGGGAAGTAGAATGTAAAAGAAGTAGCAGCCACATGAACAAGGTCAAATTAAATCAAATTCACAGGCTGGTGAAATTACTTATGCCTGGGGCGGAATGAGAAAAACATGAAGAAATGAAAGTGAGAGGGAAGCTCAGCACAGAGAAGCTTTAACAAGAGGCAGCTAGGTGCCTCTGCACGCCGCGTCAAGGCGGGATCTTTGCAAAGCGACTGGCTACTGCTGACAGAGTGGGCACAGATCTGATACGGGCACAGATACCCTTATAGGGATGACTGTTGTGGGTGGGGGGGATGTACTGTTCATAGCTTGGGACATCAGATGTGTTACACGGTCGATAATAATACTTTAATGCTGATTGTTGGCTGATTCCCTCAGCCACGGCCGTCCTCATCATTTTGATCAGGTGCAGCACAGCGTCTGGCGCATGCGCGTATTCAAAACCTTTTCACAGAGTTGTTTGACACCTGTTTTGCATGCACTTGCATAACATACCCAGGCCAGTCAGAAACGTTTGTTGGATCCATGGCAAAACGTAGTTGCAGGGCTCTGCACCAGAGATGCTGGTTTCAATTACAACTTTCTAGCTTGACCAAACTGTGTGAGCTTGGGCAACAGCAGTCTTCCCTCCGCCTCCTTTTCAGTGATCATCACAATTCAGAGCATCTTCAAATAATTCAGGGCAGGATGTGAACTGTACAAGAATCTCTATAGAATATGGGTTAATACACCATAATGTTGCTCCAGCTATAAAAACAATAAAAGGTCTTACATAGGAGGCACAAGACAACTGACGTGCTTTTAGGGCAGAGGTCTTCAAACTTTTTTGCTCTGAGCCCCATCTAAGCAAAATGTTTTGAGGTCGGGCCCCCTCCTCCAAAACTTTATGTATAGAATGGGGGAGCGGGAGGGACATGGCTGCGTGCAGGGGGCAGGGCCCCCTCAAACAATCAATCACAGAGCTAAATAAACCATATTTACAATACTTGTGCCTCAGTTGGTAATGATTCTCTAACAAAACACTGGCACTCCTAGGTACCATTCAGAAAAAAACATTCTAAAATACTCAAAGAGCTAATTAGCTGCCATATGCAATTAATGCTGTCCACACTGAGTCACAAATATATCCACTATATGTGTTTCTGAGAAAATGTATCAATTTCCATAGCGCACAATTACAGACACATGAAACACTCGATTCACTGAACATAGTAAAAAAATAAGCAAAGTCAACCCATTTAAACAGAACCACAAGGAAAAGAAAGGAAAAGAAAACAAAATCTTTTGACGTCGGCAACTTTAACAAGCAAACTAACATCGTGGGGACATTGAAACTAAATGTGGGGTCATTAAAAGGCCAGTAGACTACTAAAGATGATTTCTTGTAGTTGTTCGTTATGAGAAACACACATGTACTGGACTATGCTGCATTGAAATCTATCTGCATTTTCCCCACACTCGTTCATTTACTCCCCTGTTGCCCTCCTAGTGTACATCTGAAATACCTACCAGACGTCTCACATTTCTGATTTCCATAACCTCTTGCAATTTTGTATTTGCCTTTTCCATCCATAGCATGTTCAATTCATCTTACTTTTCTACCTCACGCCTCATCTTTTTCCACCAAAACCTCTGTCCGCCTTCCTCCTCTTCCTGTCTTCATTCCCTCCACCTCCCAACTCGTTAACTCCCAAACTAATTCTAATTATGTAGTATCGCGTGCACTTTTTTCCTTAAATAATCACACCACTACAAACCCCAAAAAATAAATAACAAACATTACAATTTATGACTCCAATAGCTTTAACTTTTACAAATGCGAGACCTATTGCATTGCAAATGCTTTTTCAATCAAGCTGTTAGTGCATTATTTTATACCCACTTATGACTGTGAAAACACCAAACACTTACTTTTTTCTTTTTAAGCAACCTACTGACCCCCGCCCTCACTGTACTCTGGAATAAATGAAGACAGCCTGGAAATGCGGCAAATAAACATTGCCGCACTGCCAGGCCATCTTGGCGCCCCCCCAGTTTGAATACCTCTGCTTTAGGGAAACTAATAAAATTGTCATTAGGGCAAAAGGGGGAAAGAATGCCATCCATGCAGTATCTGAATTGCACAAAGTTTAATCACGAAACCTGGTTTCAATCCCAGCTTCCAAGCTTGACAAAACAATATGACCCTAGCCAATTACTTTTTTTACCTGTGTCTCCTTTTCCATGATTGTAAGAAATTGAGGTATTGGTCGAGGGGTGAGAACCCTCCTCAAATAATAATCAAAATCCTTGTCAATGAGAACCACACAAGCCACTACATAAACCTGTTCTTGTTACAAAGCAGTCAGGCTTAACTTAGAGGCAACGTGTAAAGTATTTATACAATGCTAAAACAGTAATAAAGTCAAAATGCAAACCAATAAAACCCCCAAAATGAATCAGAAAAATAGAATATAATTTAATAAGCAGAATGACACCAAAATAACAAAAATTCAATAGTAAAGCCAGAGGTATGCATTTTTAAACTTTCAAGTAAAAATAGCACCAAGAAGCACAAAGTGCCAATGATAGTCAATGGTGTTAGTTAAGGACCAAGATGCAATTTGATTCTGGCCGAGAGGGAGAATAGGTCAGATACACTAACCAGGTTTGTCCTGGTCAAAGATTTTACCTTCTGACTTTAATCCTCTTAAGTCCCACAGGAGTAGACTTGTAAAGCCCCCCAGGACCTTGGGTGTGGCACGATTCACCGGGAGGCAGATAGAGGGCACGGTGTGGTCCAGTCTAGGTCCTGTTGCCACTGGTCAGCTGGGCAGTTACACGAAAAGGCCTCTTGCAGCTTGGTGTGGCCCTGTAGTATAACAGGAAGTAAGCCTCATGACCCTTGGAGTCCACTTCTTTGTCCTAGGCACAAGAGGGAGATCAGGTCTAGTCTTTAAGGCTCTTCTCAGGTAACAGACAGCAGGTCCAGTCCTCATCTGTTCTTCCACAGGTCCAGAAGTAATCTGAAATGGGTGTCTAGAGGTGCCACATTTATGCCTGGCATGAGGTAGTGGGTAGGAATGACCACTGGGGACACCCTAAAAATGGCAGAAGTCTTCAGCCACACTAAACTTGGTCTCTGAGGGTAAGTGTACTATGGTAAAGCCAGCAGCCTCCCACATCTAAGAGCAAAATACAGTTTGAGACAGTCCTTGTACCCCCAGAAGCTCAGAGACAGCAGTCTGGTGGAATAAAACATGGCCTTTTAACAGCCAGTCACTGAATATACAAGAGCTGCTTAGGTATCCTGTCCCTACCCCTTTGAAGGGCACCCCAAGTGTTATAAGTAAATCTCCAGGAGACCTGCCACTATAATGTCAAAAGCAGCCCGCTGTGATTGGAGCCCGAATGGCTAGCTGGACAAGAGAGGAGGCAGGCCTAGGTGTTAGCTGCATCTGTCTGTGACAGGAGAGGCCTCCTTTGAAACGTAACAAGTTTAGGAGCTCAGCCCCCAGACCACACTGCCAAGGGAAGGCCAGTACTTGCCCACACCCAAACCCTTTGCCCACTGTCTGGGAGCAATACATATTTCCCAGCGGGGGAGTCATCAACAGTCCAAGGTAGCTGATCACTCCCAGACAGGCCACAGAAACTTTAAAAAGGGCATTTTCAAAATAGTCATTTAAAATCCGATTTTACCATTAAAGTGGATTGTAAATTGCAGTTTAAATTAGTGGAAGAAGTATTTTTTTAGCGGTTTACAAAATGAATTTAGTAATTATTAAATGAAATATGGTAAACTAGTGTTAGTCAATGGAAGGCCAGCCTTTCCACAGTGAAAAACGGCTTTGGAGGTTTTTCACTGGCAGGACTTTTGAAATATTAAATCTACATGTCCTACATTTTAAACACCATTCACCCTGCTCTTTGAGCAGTTAGTGCCTACCTTAGAGGTGACTTGTAAACATTAATAAAAAGAATGTTTAGGCCTGGCAAAAGGTATATTTTGCTTGGTCGAAATCGCAGTATAAAACTGCCCCATAGGCTGCAATGACAGGCAGGAGACATGTTTCAGTGGGCTGCTTTAATGGGTGGTACAATGAGTGCTGCAGCACACTAGTAGCGTTTAATTTACAGGCCTTTGGTACAAGTAGTACCAAATACTAAGAACATATCAGTAAATTAAATGTGCCAATCATGTATATGCCAATTTTACCACGTTTACAGGAAAGAAGACACACACTTTACCTCTGTTTAACAGGCGGAAAGCACACAGAGTCCTATGGCCAACAAAAACAGGTTCAGCACCAGAAGGCAAAAATCTGTGGTGACCCTGCAGAAGAAAATAAGTTACTTACCTGTAAACTGCGGTTATCCAGTATTGGTATCTTTCATAGATTCACATGCCTGAATCATTCCCTGTCGTCGAGATGGGAGTACCACAGTAAAATATTCAAGCAGTGCTTTAAAAGTTTCATAGGCTATAATGGCCTTAAGCCATGTCAATAGTAGTCTATCTATGTCTTTTAGGTCTCGCGCCTAGCGTTGCAGTGCATAGCACTGCTCGCGCAGCGCGAGACCTCTTGTATGGGCTTCAGAAAGCTAACCACACGCTCGTGCGTGTGGTTTTGCTTTCGCAGGCTGGCATTGGCTGTAGCGTGCTTTTAAAAAAAAAAAAACGGCACGCAATTGGGCAAAGGCGGGCGCATGTCCCGCCTTTGCTCCGCCCATTTCCGTCCGTGTCTAGGACGCGCATCAGCGCGCGGCACAGACGACAGGCTCCCTCGCCCCCCCACTCCTCTGTGGTGCGCGCGCACCACTGGTTTCGATTCCCGCGTTCGGCTCCTCTGTGGTGCGCGCGCACAACAGGTTTCGATTCTGTGCTTGTCTTTTATTAGTCTTGAACGTTATGTACGCTTTAAGGTAACAGCCACGCAATTATCCAACAATGATGTGACTCGGATAACACGAAAGACTGAACAAAGAAATAGAGTACTTAGTGATGCATACGAGTATATGATGTATCGATGTTACCAAGTGTAATGTTTACTGTCACTAAAATTTAATAAAAACAAATTTGAGAAAAAAAATTGCAAATGCTTGTTTTGGGGTTGTCGCAAGTATTATCACGCCGCACTGCATCTGCCTTCCCCTTTGAAATTGTACAAAGGCAACAATAAATAGCAGGCTTTCCCTATCGTTTTACTAAACTTCGACGTGTCGGCATTTTATTTTTGGAAGGCACAGAGAGCTCACGCCGGGACTCGAACCATGATCCCCAGTTCCAAAATCAAATATAAAAGCCGCCGAATCTTTATTTCAATATTGGAAACGGGGCTTCTGTAAAAACGAATTTAAAGCGTAACCCCTTTTCAAACGGGACATTATTAACACATGGTACTGAACTGCAGCAGTTGAGCTCAGTGCTGGGAGTCTGTATCTAGAGAGCAGCTCCCCCCGGGTCAGAGACATGGCTCTTCCAGCGACTCCGGGGGCTGGACATCCGAGAGACGGCTGTGCTGAGCTCCGGCCGGAGCTCCGGAGGCGGGACGGCCCCTGCGCCTCTCTGAGGTGGGTATTTCTGCTCTGAGGTTACTGCTTCAAGGGGGTGTCCCTGTTTTTAGATGGACTCCGTGTGAGTGTTTCTGACACTGTGCGCGGCACTCAGTGCTTTAAATGGCTGCCAGGTCTTCTATCCGCAGTGCAGTGTACCACTGAGCACTATGACTTCAAGGCGCGCTTCGCAGGAATGTGGTATGTGTTCTTCAAAGCAGGAAATATACACAGTAGTGGCATGACTTGACGAACTTTGATAGTATGAATTGTGTAAGAAACCAGTGCTCCATGTGCACGGCGTTTTAAAAACACACGATACTCTTAACAACAGCTAGCACTGCTTTGTGAATTGTATGCTTGTGTTCAGCCGGCATTCACTGTGGGGCTCACTGCGTGGCGCTGAGCACTTCTTTTGTGCTCCGTTTCCCAGCGCTTCACGACCAACTCGTGGCATTAGTAAGCAGTTAGCGCCGAGTTCACAAAGTGGTTTTGGGGTCGTGATAGAGGCTACGTTGCACTGACTGTGCAGCACCGAGCACGCCTGTAGAGTTGCATTGTTACATATATGGACTGCGGTAAAACTTCACGTACTAGTACAATGTCCAAACAACCGTCTCGTTTCCTATGGGAAGGCTCTCTGTTGTCACAGGTGCTCATCTTCGGAGATGGCGCCACAGCGCCGAGCACGCAGGAAGCAAAATGTATACGTGAGGTCGATGGTTGAAAATGTTTGTACAACCCCTTCAAACCAGACACATGGCGCAACGGTCAGAACTGCAGACTTTGGAACTGAGGAGCCAAGTTCGAGTCTTGGCGTCGGCTCAACACCCTGTGATTCTGGGCAAATCACCTACTCCCCCCCGTGCCTACCAGAAATGTGTTTTATTGTACAAAACTTGAAATTGACTGCACAGCGCCGAGCACATTACATCAGACTCGTGAAAGCCTAGCCAAAATAAGTCTCTATTTCATGATTACATGTTATAATCAGTACATACTTCGTATTACATTTCGACTGTCACCTTTTTAGGTCTCGCAGACCTAGCGTTGCATATGGCACGTGGGCCTCCATCACGAGTGGCCCATTAATTCCAATGGGGGGGAGGGGTAATGGGCCCATCAGGATTGGACATTTTGCGGAAACAACGCAGCTCCATGATCTTTCATCCGAGATTTCACCTGCTGCAATTAGTCAAGGTATGCAGGTTTAATACCTGTGAAAATATGCAGAAATCGACACAGTAAGTCCGATTTCCACATAATATTTCCCCAAAACGTGTAAATTCAGAAATATAAATGCAATTATCGAGACCTCTGATAGCGGTAATTCTGGAGTGGAGAAGTGATGTACCCTCTCTGGTCTGCGGTAGTCCACGGGCTCCTAATATGAGGTGAATTGAACGGTAATGCTCTGCATCTGTCTTACTTTGTTTGATAGCATGGCACAGTATTTCTACGGTCGTACTTTGAATTTTACATGCTGTGCCACCTCTCTAGTATTTCTGTGGCGCCCCTATGCTAGTGCTCTGGTACATAATGGCCCAAGTCTGGTAAAGTATTTCCGATGGTAGTGATCTGAACTGTGTCACTGTGGCCTGATGTTACTGTGCCCTTGATATGGAAATTATTCAGATGTTGCCACTATTTTCCAAGATGTTGTATTTCTGTGGTATTCTGTTGGTAATCCTCTGGATGAGGCACACAGCGGCTCACAGTGCGGTATTTGTGTGGTATTCCTACCGTAATGCTGGTAATGTGGTACATGATGGTTATAATATTTGTGTTGTATACATATGGTAATGCAGTGGCATACAATAATTAAAATTAAGACACTGGCGTGTTACACACTTAACGTAAAGCGGTTAAAAGTATGTAAATGACAATGCCTTTTATTTATCGGTTTTGAAAAACAACACATAAATAAAAGGCATTGTCATTTACAATGCCAATAGCTCAAACTCTCGCAAATGCGAGACCTGTTGCATTGTAAATGCTTGTTAAAAAAGGACCTACTGTTGGAACCCAGACAATCAGCTGCCAGCACCCTCTAGAACACTCTCAGGAGAGGCAGGTTCTCTCAGATTTTCTAAGCACAAGTGGGAAGTAAGAATCCCAAAAATTAAAGAGAACGGGGCGTGGCCAACTGCCGAGGGAGATGGCCGCTCGTTAGCGGAGCTCCGCCATTCCACTCCCTAACCATCCGTTAAATCCAGTGTTGCCCCGGGCAGAAGCGCCCGAAAATTGGTCCCGTTGCAGCAGGGGCGGTGGAGCACCGCCCTACCGATTGCGGTCCGGGTCTGCCGATTGTAGCCGCTGACACAGCGCTGGAGGGGTGAGGCCTACGTGCGGCCTAACGGCGTGGGAGCGGCGGCTCCGGCATCACTCCCAGTTGCCGTCCTGAGAGGGGTCGGCTCTCCATGCGTGGCGGCTGCTCCGCATCAGGGTGACCCGCGGCGGCTGTGTCCCCGTTTGTGGAGCTTCAAGGCGGGGGGCGCGCTCGTCGGCCCCCCGGCATCAGATCCGACGATTTCTCATCAAGGCCGGCCCCGGGCTGATCTGTGTACCCCTGCCGGAGGCGCATCCGGATGCCCAAGCTGCCTTTGACTGCCCGATCCCGGACCTAGACGCGGAGGGCTTGATTGCTGCCTGGGGAGGCGTTGATGGCCTCCGGATACGGCCCACTGTGACCGGCATCGATGAGGAGGTGAGCGGACGGCGGGGGTGCCCCCGGCCGGGGGTGTCTGTGCTGCGCCGCTGAAGAACGTGGCGGCCCTGAGTGACCGGCGGTGCTCAACCTGGCAGTCAATACCCGTATGGCGGATCTGCGCGACCTGCATGAATAGCGGCCTGGCGTGGGGTGTGTGCACTGCCCCCCGTCGTGTTTGCTGAGAAGGCGTCGGGAGCGGAGCACCCTACGATACTGCAGCGGTGAGTGTGGTGAAGGGGGGGCTGGAACTGAGGCCAACACCGCCCCCCACGGAACGTGCACCCACTATAGTGCGCTCTGCATACTATTCTGCCCCTGGGGCCCGGAGAAGTCTCAGCACACGGGCCATAGATGCCCTAAATTTCTTTGCGCAACATGCCACGGAATTGCCTCAAAAAGCCAACCACCATACAACGGACTTGCAGCAGCAGCCGGGGGTGAGCGACGTTCAACCAGAGTCACCCTAGCAGGCCTCTACACAGGGCCCCTCCCCCATCTTGGACCAGGAACGGTCGACAATCCGCCATCCTTGCCACAACCCGGCTGGTGAAACCCGACAGGCCGGTTTGGGCTTGGCCCTTCACGCAGGCGGCGGTGAGTAGCCGGCGGGTGTACTACTGCCCCAACACAGCCTCCAGGGGACTGTTTCCAAAATGGCGAGTGGCCGTGGTGGCCGAAATGCGCTCCAAACGAAGCTCGAAAAATATGCATGGCAAAGGGGTCAGGAGGAGGTGCAAACTACCCCCACTAAGACCGTGAGTCCTCCGGAACCTACGCTGCAGGACATACTTGCCGCCATCACGACGGTGCGCACTTCCCTCGAGAGTCGCATCGATACCGTCGCAACTGAAGTCTCCCTGATTAGAGCGGACATGAAAAAGACAGCCGAGCGTCTCGCTGTCGTGGAGTCCACTACCAAGGAACTTGGAGCTGACATGGCTCTGCTCAAGCGCCAGGTGACCGAATTGCAGGTCAACCAGGAACAGTTGGTGCGGCAGCTTGATGATTATGAGGGCTGTATGCACCGCAACAACGTCCGCATACTGGGAGTACCGGAGCACGCCCAGGGGCAGGCAGCGGACCTTTTCATCGAAAATCTAATATTGCAACACCTCCAACCAAAGGGACTGTCTAAGTATTTCTCCATCGAAAGGGCGCCTTGGGTGCCGGGTGGTAGGCCTAAACCTGGAGCGCCGCCCCGTCCCCTCCTGGCGCGGGTGTTCAACTATCGTGACCGGGATGTCATACTGCAGACGGCGAGAGCGGATCCTCCAGTCCGAATAGACAACAGTGCAGTCACTTTCTTTCCCGACTTTACGTTGAAGGTATAGCGGCGCAGCTTCCTGGAGGTGAAGCGTGCCCTACGGGACCAGGAGATCAAATACGCCATGCTTTTCCCTGCGAAACTGCGTGTGGAATCTGAAGGCAAGACCTGGTTCTTTTCCAGCCCCGAGGATGCCTGGGACTGGCTCGAGGGATGGCGTACAGTTGGTAAACGGAACAACAAAACCCGTCAAGGAAATGCCCGTTCAGATCGTTCGATATCCCACCATGGATTGCCGGGAGGGGGTGCCATGGCGGCGGACGCTTCGTCGGGGTCAGCCCATGCGGACTGAGGCTGAAACCCCGGAACTTCAACTCGAGCGGCATATGCTGCTGCGTAGCTGTGGACATAGACTTATCCTCGCCTAGACTCTTTTGCAGCAGCAGCTTGGGGCCATCTGACGACAACGCAGCGGCTCCAGTGACGTAACTATATAAGCACTGTGGGGCACTGGGGGCTACCTAGTTTATGACCTGGGACTTAACTCAGCCTTTTCTTTAAGTAACGATGTCAGGGGCGAGTCTTAGTTTGTATTGTCGCTTTCGGGAGTGGAGTTGGTTCACGCACCTATTTTTTGAGGGTGGGCGATAGGCACTCTGCAAGTTGGGGGTGGTGGGTGGTTTATTGCCCATCATGCAGGGAGGCAGGGTGGGGGATGAGGGGGGGTCATTGGGGGAGGGGGGAACTTGTTACGTTTATTCTTTGAGGGAGGGGGGTCCCACGTAGGGATGTTTTGCAATGTTGCTGCAGCATTTCTCACTCGTCAGAGCACAGGTCACCATCCACGTTTCGGTTGCACGATCGCGAGAGTCGCAGGCGATGCCCTGCTACACATACCCTTGGCCCCCCATCGTCACTGATGGGGGCCGGATTGTCCTACAGCCACAATTCACAATCATTTCCCCAAGTGCCTTTGTGGGGCACCAGCCGGGGGGTCTTCTCTTCTTCGAGCACACCCAATTCACTCGTCTCCCTATTCATGACTACACCCATAAACCTTAAGCTCCTTACATGGAACGTTAATGGCCTGGGGGACAAGATCAAAAGGGAAATAGTCCTCCAATACCTGAAGAGGCAGGCGCCTGACCTGGTCCTCCTTCAAGAAACACACAATTGGCAACTCATGCGGCGCCTTGAACAGATGGGGGTATCAACTGGTGGTCCATGCGGGGTTCACCTCGGGTTCACGGGGGACGGGGATACTTCTGCGTAGGAACTGCCCATATATCGTGCGCAAAACCTGGGTGGATGTGCAGGGCAGGTATGTGGCGCTGTCCGGCACCTGGGAAGGGAGGACCCTCAACATAGTATCGTTTTATGCCCCCCCGGGGCTGCAGCGCCTCCCGTTGCATGACCTCGGGAAACTTCTTCTTGATCTTCCGCTTGGCCTGTTAGCACTGGGGGGGACTTTAATCCAGCAGTAGACGGTGCCCGTGATCGCCTTCCGTCCCGCAGGGACCCTATGGGGGGCTCCCAACTAGCGGAATTCTTGTCTGCCTTGGGCCTCGTTGATGTCTGGAGACGGCTGAACCTCACCACCATACAATTTACGTTTCACTCTGGGGCCCACAATAGTCAATCACGGATTGACTATATGTTTATCCTCGCGCAAGACGTCCACGAGTTCACTGAGTCCCGCTGCTTGGCACGCGGTATTTCAGATCACTCGCCCATCCTTACTACGCTTACAGTAGGGGTGCCCAGGCGGCGAATGACCCTCGCCGTGAATCCCTGGGCACTCAAGGTACCCCACATCAAAGAAACGCTCCTTAAGGAAGCTGACCTATACTTCCAGGAAAACGCCGGATCGGTCTCTTCGGCCCAGACCCTTTGGGGTGCATTCGGGGCAGTTATAAAAGGTTGAGCCCTGGCTTTGATGGTCGGCCACAAGAGAGAACTCACTAAATGAATAGAGGACCTCGAGACAGACATCCTACTCAGGGAAGGGGCCCTTGCTCTGGCCCCTGAGGTCATGCGGTATCTTAAACCTTATATAGTAAAGGTGAAGGGTAGTTGCCCAGTGCTAGGTCGTAAATGGTCAAGGCAGGTCCCTGAAGCCTGGCGTACAGACCTTGAAGCAACCGCCCCACCAGAAACAGGGGACCTGGAGCAAGCGCAAAAAAACATGTCCAATTGGCTGAATGGAACGGTGGCTAGGAATTTTAGGAAACCAGGGCCAATAAAGCCTAACAAATCCAACAGATCGTCATGGTTTAGCCCTGAGCTGGTTGCCCAAAAGAAAAGCTGTAAAAAACTAGAGAGAAGTTGGAGGAAGACGTACGCCCCCGAGCTCAAGCTAGCATACAAGGCAGCCGTCCGAATATACCATAAAAACATCAGGAAAGCACAAGCAGTCTTCTATGAAGATAGCATAGAGAGGGCCTCAAACTCCTTGAAGGAGCTGTTTAAGATTGTTAAATCACTTACAACGGTTGACTCAGGTGCCCACCTCTCTCAACACTCAATAGAGAGGTGTAATGAGCTGGCCTCGTTTTTCAAGAATAAGGTTGAAATGTTCTATAATTCACTTCAACCGAATACAAGGCAAACCTCAGGTGTAACTAACGACCAGAAAAACAGCCAGGTACTCCCTATAAGCACCAAGCAGGCAACAACTCTTTCTCCCCCTGCTATGCTTTCATTTCCTATGCTAGGAGAGAAACAGGCAGGTTCCCTTCTACGGAACATCAAATCAGGGTCCCCTTTAGACCCTGCTCCGCCCCACATTCTCGTTCTTGTTTTAACTCAACTTACCAGCCTCATCTCCCTCTCTCATGAAAAGGGGATAGTACCTAAAGAGTGGAAGCACGCCATTGTAAAAGCATTGCTGAAAAAACCTCAGCTAGACACCATGGTCATGGCAAATTATCGCCCAATTTCATTACTGCCCATCTTGGGAAAGATTGCAGAGAAACATGTGAATAGTGCGATCTCACAGTTTCTGGAAGAGCACTGTCTTCTACATCAGACCCAGATGGGTTTTCGGCCAGAGCTCTACTCATTGTCACTCGGAATCAGCTCTACTCATTGTCACCGAAAAATTAAAGAGCATATTAGATCAGGGAAGGACCGCTGCTATTGTGTTATTAGATCTTAGCGCGGCATTTGACACGGTAGACCACAAAATCCTTGTCAATAGACTCGAAAATATCGGAATCAGAGGCACAGCCAACCAATGGGTGGCCTCGTTTTTGAGCAACAGGTCCTTTCAGTGCATGGAGGCCGGCATCCTGTCAGACACCCTCTCAGCTCCATGGGGAGTACCTCAGGGCTCCTCCCTGAGTCCGACTCTCTTTAATGTATATTTGAGCCCTTTAGCCCACATAGTTCAGTAGTATGGACTCTCTATTGTGTCATATGCCGATGACACCCAATTAGTTGTTTCAATAGCCGACTCCCTGAACTCCGACCATAAACAACTTACCCCGTGTCTGGAGAGGATAGGAACATGGATAGCGGACTGCAGCCTTAAGCTGAACGGGGACAAAACCGAGCTCATGATCCTGGGTGGCAATTCTAACCCTCGGTTAGAGATTCCTTGGCCAGCCACCTGGGGTCTTCCCCAACCTCTAAATGCGCCATAAAAATCTGGGTATGTGGCTCGATCAGAATTTAACGATGGACACGCAAGCCAAAAACTGGCGGGTACATGCTTTGGCATCCTTCGGATGCTCAGGAAAATCCTTGGCCTACTCCCAGAGAAATCGAGAAGGACAGTGGTACAAGCCTTGGTTGTATCAAGACTCGATTATGGAAACTCATTATACCTCGGATCACCCAAATATGTCACCAATAGGCTACAGGTTGTACAGAATGCGGCAGCTAGACTGCTTCTTAATACACCTAGGAATCAGTCAGCTAGAGCATCCCTTAGAGAGCTACACTGGCTTCCTGTCCACACCAGGATCAAATTTAAGTCTCTTTGCCTTGCACATAGAGCCATGTATGGGAGAGGTTCGATCATGTTGCGAACCCTGATCTCCCACTACTCACCTCACCGCTGTCTTAGATCAGGGTCGAATTTTCTGATGAACACCACCAGAATTAAGAGGTCAAGGTGGGGTGGAAGATCATTCTCACATCTGGCACCCAAACTCTGGAACAGCATGGACCCAGAGCTACGATTGATCAAAAACGAACAGGCCTTTAAGAAGAAACTTAAAACTTGGTTGTTCCCTTAACTCTCGTTCCAGATAGCTTCCTTACCTGTTATAGCGCTGGGATGCCTGCGGGTAGCCATGCGCTCTATAAATCCCTAAACCTAAACCTAAACCTAAACCTGAGGCGCAACACTCATTGGCAGCCGTACGTCTCGACTATCGTCAACTCCTCACGGAAGGTGCTAAGGCACGATATCAATCAACGTGTCATAGAATATATGAACACGGCGAGAGAACGGGCAAACTACTTGCTTGGCTGGAAAAAAAGGAACAGCTGTCCAGATGGGTTCATCAACTGCGCGGGACTACCGGAGGGACAATCACAGACCCCCAGCAGTTAGCGGACGCGTTTGCCGCTCACTTTTCGACAGTGTATACCTCAACAGCGGCCGTTCAGCCATCGGCAGCCGCGGAGTTGCTTTCGACCATGAATATTAAGGGTCTGTCTGTAGAGGATAGAGATGCTCTCGAAGGGGAGCTTACTGACCACGAACTTCAAGTGGCCGTCCAGGGTGCTCGCTCGGGCAAGGCAATGGGGCCCAATGGACTTCCAATAGAACTCCTTAAACCAATGGCTTCTAAATTGGCTCCCTACCTGCTCCAGATGTACACCGAAAGTTTTGAGAAAGGGGCCTTGCCCGTGGATATCATGATAGCCTCCATAGTGGTTATTCATATGCCTGGCAAACCACCAAACGAATGTGGGGCCTACCGACCTATCTGACTCCTCACGGTCGAGGCGAAAATATTGGCTAACCTATTGGCCAACAGACTAATTCCCCATATTACTGGACTGGTTCATCCAGACCAGTCCGGTTTCATGCCAGGGAGGAATACGGCCTTGAACCTACGGCGCTTGCATGGGGTTTTGGGAAGAAGGACCACGATTAGGGAAGACGCGACCCTATTGTCCTGGGACGCCACAATGGCGTTCGACACAATTGAATGGGATTTTGTGTTTGCAGTCTCGAGGCGGATGGGATTTGGCCCAACTTCATTAGATGGATTCAATTCCTATATACCCACCCAACCGCACAAGAGGTGGTAAATAACCATACTTCCGAGCGGTTTCAACTGCGACGCGGGACCAGACAGGGGTGCCCTTTATCACCCTTGCTTTTCGCCCTGGTGCTCGAACCACTGGCGATATGTGTCAGGGGGGACCCAATGTTACACGGCCTGAAGTGGACGGAGAGCCATGAAGACCGCATTTCATTATATGCCGATGATATTCTGCTATACTTGGCCTCTCCATCACAATCCCTCCGTCGTGTCCTACACATATTTCATATCTACGGCACTCATTCTGGTTACACTATAAATTGGACTAAGTCCCAGCTCTACGTGTTGTGGGGGTCGCCCCCGTGTTCTCCTCGGGGATACAATATACCGGTGGCATCGAAGGGCTTTAAATATTTAGGTATATACGTCACATCCGACCCGGCCCTCTTCTATGAGGCCAACTTGCTCGAGCCCCTGGCTTGTTTTCGTGCTGATGTTAAGCACTGGCTCACGCTTCCTCTTACCCTGCTGGGACGTGCAGCCCTTTTCAAGATGCTAGCATTACCACGCTTTCGATATGTGTTGCAAAACACCCCCGATAGGATCCCAGACTCTTATTTCACTAATATTGACAGTACTGTGCGTGCGTTGCTGTGGGACGGTCGTGCCCCCCGAATTGCCCTGAATAAATTGACCTCCGGATGGTATGATGGGGGCATCGCACTGCCCGACATCAGACTCTACTATCAAGCGTCCCAACTGGCAGTGATCAATAGGTGGGTGTATGCGGATCACAATGAGCCAAACTTCCGTACTGATTGCTGGCTCCTGGGACAGGGGGGATACAATAGGGCACTCTACACGAACCCTCGAAAGCTGAACCTCACTGGGCCTACCGCACGTACTGTAGATTTATGGCACAGAGTCAGCAGACAAATGGGCTGGCACAATACACTCACGCGTGCCACACCACTTTGGGAACCAGACCTCCTTGGCCACTTAGGCACATGTCCTGGATTCGATAAATGGGACCTCATAGGCATCTCTACGGTTGGCGATATGTGGATAGAGGGGAAATTGGCCACCTTTGCTGCTCTCCAACAGAAGTATCAACTGCCACAGGCCGAAGCATTCCGATATTTACAAATCAGCCACGCAATTAAAACAGTGCTGCCCAAACACAGCCCCCTCCCTGAGGCTTCCCCGCTCGAGGACAGGCTTTTGCTCGACCCAATGAACAAAAAAGCCATATCACTCACATATAAAAAGTTGATAAATAACCGCCCAGACCCCTTACTACGCCTGCGACAATATTGGGAGACGGACCTGGGTGACCTAGAAGACGAGGATTGGCGAGACGCGCTCGCCTCTCCCAGGGAGGTGGCCATCCCCATGAGACTGCGCTTGGTCCAATTGAAGATCCTACACCGCATATATTTAGATGCAGGGATCCTGGTCAAGATGGGGAGGAGAACGGACCCTCTGTGTCTCACACAATGTCATCAACCGGGGTCCTTTTTCCACATCCTTTGGGACTGCCCCAACATATGTACATACTGGGATAAGCTTACAAAGCAAATGGAAAGGGTGGTGGGTAAGACATTGACCGCTTCTCCCCGGGTCTGCCTACTGAATATCTGGGATGCCACTGACCTTACGCAGACTGAGAAAACATGGGCCTCATTGGGGTGGGCTATTGCCAAACGAAATATCGCCCAGCGGTGGGGAGTGGGAGTGGTCCTGACACTACGCGACTGGGCCGCCGACATGGATAAAGCCATGATCGCTGAAAAAGATGTCTTTAAACATAGAGGCTGCCCCAAAAAATGGGATCACAAGTGGGGTGGGTGGAACAGACACAGAGGCAACATATGTCTGTCTCCGACAGTTGAACTACGCCGGGATGGTCGTACATCATTGAATGTATTGGAGCCCGATAACGTGATTCTACATGGGGATGACTAAAAACACTACTATGGGGCCGATTCCGATTCGGGCCGGAAAACGTACTGACCGACTCGGAGCCGGAATAAATACCGACCGACACGTACCTGTGCAGCCAGACCCTCAAAGTACGATGAAAAGCGTGCTAAATCCGACCGACTCGTACGGAACACAAGCCGAACGACCGAGCAGCGCGGAAAACCATCCGGCCGGAAAAGCACGCGAATCGAACCGACCGACACGCACCAGGAAGAATCCCGAACGAAACGTACCCGCGAACTCCGACCCGCCAAGTACGATGCAACTTGTGGAAAACACGACCGAGTCGCACGGAGCCCAAGCCGCACGACAGACACGCATTAAAAACTGCGAGCCGAAGCAACCCAAAACCCCGCGACCGATGCGTACGCAGCACAGAAAACAGCACAAACACAGCGTGAACGAATCGGAGAGGCTCGCACGAGACAACTGGAGGGTCCGACTCGGTCACAAGAACGTCTCCTACATGCACAAAAAGAACCAAGGAAAAAAACACAAAAAAAGGCCAAACAAGCAATCACAAAGCAAATAAATACTGGGGGAAACAGGGAACAAAGACACACCCACAACTCCACCCATATAAAGGACACAAATCCCTACCATGATCCCTTGCAAATTCAAATTACCTGCCAGCACTCAACACCAACAGACAGCAACCACACACACACTCACAGCTCATCCATCACACAAGCCACACACCAGCAGCACCACAACAAATAGCACCCTCACATACACCCAGCAAAACACACACTCACACACCCTCACTTGCACACCAACACACACATCACACACCAGCACCACCCAACACCATGCCCCCAAAGAAGAATCACAAGTTCCTAGATAGTGAATTGGAAGTCCTGGTAGATGAGATCCTCAGGGTAGAGCCACAGCTGTTTGGCACATTGGTCCAACAGACACCCATGGCGCAGAAAACCAAGATGTGGGAGAGGATCGTCGACAGGGTGAACGCACAATCACCATGTTTGCGCACAAAGGTAGACATCCAGAACAGGTGGTATGACATGCGCAGGAGGGTCAAGGAGCTGTTGAAGAAGGACTACATCTTGAGCCAACACACCGGCAGTGGCCCTCCTGCCAAACCTGTATACCTCAGGCCCTGGGAGGAGAAGGTGCGGGCCATCCTACCACCAGTGAGCGTCTATGGACTAGAAAACATCCCAGAGCCTGGTGAGTACACAACAAATGTACACAATATTGTGCCACAATACACACACATCACTGTCAAGGGAGAGTCAAACCATGCACCCTTAGCAAATACACACCAACCAAAACAGATCATCCCAAAATGTGTATGTCAGCCAGATAAACACAATACATGCCAGCTCATAGTGAAATGTAACTGTGTCATGACATGTACAAACCTAACAACAAATAGAGCTAGGCAGTGGCACAAATATAACCAACAAACACAGTCAGACATGTAGCCACCACCACAACACCACCTCACAGGGAAGCTCACTGAAAGGAAGGAATACTGTGTATGCTGGGCAAGTCAGTGTAGCCAATAGCATCATGGGAGTCGTAGTCACAGAAATTGCCCACCCTCACAATGCGCACATCAACACCACCATGAACCATGCACACATCACAGGCAGTGCAAAACAACTGACAAGATGGCTGACACTGGCTACTGCTGTGGGGAGCACAAGGCCCTGCTGGCAACTGTGCACCAACCAACAGCAGGACACCACTGACTGACATCCTGAAAGACAACTTGCACTCCCTGCAATGGAAGCACGTTCCATGGTGGGATATCTGGCTGGGTGGGAAGGAGGACTCACAGCACTGACCATAGTCACCAGCAGCTCCACCCACACACCCCCTAACACAAACTACACACAACTCACCTGGGAGAAAGCATTGCCTCACACACCAATCAAATATCCCACAAAGAACCACAACCCTGGGCCATGCAGTGTGAAGCACAGGGACACACATGGGACTTGTAGCAAAACAAACCCCAGGATAACACTGTCAGCCATCTTGACAGCACAGGCACACAACCCCACAGGGAAGCTGAGTCAAAAGGAAGGAAGCATGGGCATGCTGGGAAGGGGGTGGAGGCAAAAGCATGATGGGAGTGGTAGTCACAGCCCAACATCCCCCACCCACATGGCCCAGCAAGAACACACCCAAGCATGCACACCTCACAGGGAGTCAAAAGCCACTTCAAAGATGTCTGACACTGGTGCTCTGATGTGGGGAGCACAAGGCCCTGATGGGAACTGGCCACCAACCAACAGCAGGACACCACTGTCAGCCATCTTGCCATTGCTGTCACACCCACACACAGTGAAGTACACTCAAAAGGAAGGAAGTATGGGCATGCTGGGAAGGGGGTGGAGGCAATAGCATGATGGGAGTGGTAGTCACAGCTCAACATCCCCCCACACATGGCCCAGCAAGCTCACACTGAAGCATGCACACCTCACAGAGAGTGGAAAGCCCCATCAAAGATGTCTGACACTGGTGCTCTGTTGTGGGGAGCACAAGGCCATGCTGGGAACTGGCCACCAACCAACAGCAGGACACCACTGTCAGCCATCTTGCCATTGCTGTCACACCCACACACAGTGAAGTACACTCAAAAGGAAGGAAGTATGGGCATGCTGGGAAGGGGGTGGAGGCAATAGCATGATGGGAGTGGTAGTCACAGCTCAACATCCCCCCTACACATGGCCCAGCAAGCTCACACTGAAGCATGCACATCTCACAGAGAGTGGAAAGCCCCATCAAAGATGTCTGACACTGGTGCTCTGTTGTGGGGAGCACGAGGCCATGCTGGGAACTGGCCACCAACCAACAGCAGGACACCACTGTCAGCCATCTTGCCATTGCTGTCACACCCACACACAGTGAAGTACACTCAAAAGGAAGGAAGTATGGGCATGCTGGGAAGGGGGTGGAGGCAATAGCATGATGGGAGTGGTAGTCACAGATATTGCTCACCCTCACAATGCGCACATCAACACCACCATGAACCATGCCCACATCACAGGGAGTGGAAAACAACTGACAAGATGGCTGACACTGGCTACTGCTGTGGGGAGCACAAGGACCTGCTGGCAACTGTGCACCAACCAACAGCAGGACACCACTGACTGACATCCTGAAAGACAAATTGCACTCCCTGCAATGGAAGCAAGTTCCATGGTGGGATATCTGGCTGGGTGGGAAGGAGGGCCGGATGTCAACCAAATACAACCAATGCAGACCATGTACACACCCCAACATTCACATGGAAATGCCCAAATAATGCAGGACAATGTGCTACACCAATATCAACCCCTGACTGTGACAACTTAGGACAATGCAATGTACAGGCCAGCATCCAGAGGCACAGTCACAACTGTCAGGTGTGTCAACCATTGATGCCTGCAGAAACATAACATACATTGTGTGTGTCTCCCAAAAACAGGTGATGATGGGGACACAGCAGCAGACGCTGAGGAGTCCCCATCCCAGGCTCAAGAGGATACGGAGCTCACTGGTGTGGAACAGCCTCTGCCCTCCTCGGATGAAGAAGACCAACCTGGCACCTCCGGAGCAAGTCATCATGCAGAACCAGCAGGACCACCAGCTGCACCCCCTGCACCCACCCCTCCAACGACTGTCAACACACATACCACCCCTGCCGACATGGAAAGACCAAGGAGCACCACCACCACCAGCACAGGGACCCTGGACCAACGTGGGGCCATGGACACCAACACCACCAACAACCCCCAAGGGGGCCCAGGGTCACCTGTGTGTGCCACCTCAGGTACTGCACATGTCGCATGGGGTGGTGGGAGGGGTGGGAGACATAGGTCACTGATCGCAGAGGGGTCTGGACTGCATGATGACCCACAACTGGCACGCATAGCCGATGCGTACTAGTCCAGCACCGGAGAGCTCAGCCAGGTAGTGGGGCTCCTCAGGGACATTAAACAGCAGCAGGCTGCCCATCATGCCCGCTTGGACTCACACATGTCCCGCGTGGAGTCCAAGTGGGACACACTGCAAGAGATGACGGCGGCGCATAGGGACATATTACAATGCCTCCGCCAGATGAGCAGCAACCAGTCAACACCTCCCTGTGTGCCCACAACATCTGGTGCTGAAACAACTGCAACTGCCACAGGGAGGGAGGATGACTCTGGCGGAGAGTCCCCTGCACCGCGGCAGCCTGCACTTGAGGGTCCCCCCCCAAAGAAGAGAGGCCGTCCGAGGAGGGGCAAGTGAGAGGCCGATGGCCATGTGCAACCCCCAGGAAGCCAAAACCTGTTCTGGATAATCACCTTTGTGCGCAAACTGTTCACCCTGTTGACTGCAACACAACTCTCCCACATGACATGGGGAGCTCAAGTTGGACCAATGTCTCAGATGACTGTGGACTTTACTCTGGACATTTCTGCTACCAGGACTTCCAAATCATCTAGGAACTTTGAATTACAATCACAATGTACAGCACCCACCATCCTGTGCACTATACTCACACATGTATGTCAATAAACTCACTTATACACCATACTTGCCTCTGTTGTGATTGCTACGTTGTCTCTGAAGTGGCGATGATGATCTGGGAAATGACACTGTGCATGCTAACTGCTACAGCAAGTACAACACCGGCATGTGAGTCATGGCGACGTCACACATATGAGGGAGGCACACCACCAGGGCTACACAACACATACACACCATGACCATCTGACTCATCGCCTACACTGATGTTGCCAGGAAATACGTTGCATTGCACAGACCCAACACCTATTCACAGTCTGTGTTAACTAGCCCACTGGTGCAGTAAGCAAATGTCAGTCAGATGTGTGACCACAGACAACGCACATCACAAAGTGAAGCACAGGTTTATTACACATTTGCAACATGTTGTAACCACCACAGATGCAAGGTAATCCCACCTGGCAGCGGGCACACAGTCAACAAGTGTAGAAGGAAGGAAGTCCATGGGTGTGGTGCACATCACCTGTAGGGACACGACAGCTACCACCCTGGAAGTCGAATCACGGTGTCGGGGATCACAGTTGACCAAACGACTCTGAAAGTACCCTGTGAAGGACAGAAATGACACACAGTCAAAAGCACTGAAGAACAGGACAGAACTGCAATACTCATGCCCAATACATGTCACAAGATACCCACCCAGAACCAAGTTAGCATGTTAACACTGTTGGGGAGTACAGACTACCTGTAAGGACACATCGCTACACGCATACAGTCATGTAGCACATGCACACACTCAAACAGCACCAGAGCACCACCAACACATATCATGCAAACTCACATCAGTTACATGACATCTCTGGATACTTACATTCAGCTGAAGAAGTTGGTGATGAGCTGTGTGCGGACATCACCATCATCATCATCATCATCACTGGCATCGTGGACCAGGCCAGGATCCTCCACAGGTGGCGGACGTTGGTCATCGTCATCCAGGATGAGAGGCAACTCCTTCCGCACTGCCAGGTTGTGTAGCATGCAGCAGACGATGACAATCTTGCACACCTTTGCCGGGGCATATGGGAGGGACCCTCCTGTCTTGTGTAGGCAGCGGAAGCGGCTCTTCAGGAGACCAAATGTCCGCTCAATAACTCTCCTCGTCCGACCATGTGCCTTATTGTAGCGCATCTGGGCTGGTGTCACAGGGTTCCTGAGGGGCGTCAGCAACCATGGCATGTTGGGATATCCGGAGTCACCTACATACAGACAATTGCACATTAGCTGAGTTGGAAAAGAGGGTGGAACACTACATTGCAGAACACACACAATGGTACAAAGTCAGTACACACCAACAAGCCAGGCACGCTGGTTCCGCTTCTGTGACATCATCCTCGGGATGCGACTACTCCTCATCACGTAGGCATCGTGTGCAGAACCGGGGAAACGGGCACACACGTGTGAGATGGTCATATCTGCAAGACAGACCACCAGTGCATTGACCGAGTGGTAGTGCTTGCGGTTCCTGTATGCCTGCTCCTGGGCCTGTGGTGGTACCAAAGCCACATGTGTCCCATCAATGGAGCCAATGACATGCGGCATCCTCCCTAGGGCATAGAAGTCACTCTTCATGCCAGTCAGTTGCTGGAGTCTAGGGAAATAGATGTACTGGTTCAGGTATATCAACATAGCCTCCAATACATCGCGGAGCTCACGGCTGAACATGGTCTGTGACATCCCACCAGCAGTCGCCAGAGTGTGTTGAAAGGTACCGGTGGCAAAGAAGTGTAGGGCTGCCATCACCTTCACCTTGGGGGTCAGCGCTGTAGGGTACGGCCGGCCAGGTTGCAGGTGTGGTGCCAAGCGCACTGCCAAATCATCAATCAGCTGCCTGGTGAAGCAGTACCTTCGGATGCTGTCACGTTCCACCATCGTTGCCAGGTCAGGGAATGGTCTATGGACAGCTGGTGCCCTGCAGTGCATAGGTGAAGAAAGAAAGATTGTCACTCACCCCACATATGTGGCATTGAACACACTCAATATCACATGATACATCATTATGAGGCACAAGTACATGATGTGTGCAGTTCCGTAAGGACATGTATGGCACATACATGGCCAACATCCAACATCACAGTTCAACAAGTGGCATCAATAAGTCCCAGGTTGTGCCGTTGGGTATCATGAGGACGTGTCACATTTCCCATCTCCTGCTGCCACGTTACAAACACACCCCACAGTGACATGTGAGGACAGATGTGCCCCAGGCATCACAGCCCAACGACAGGTAGATTCCCAGGGACCCTGTATTGCCACATGGACACTGGCATGACATGGCGTATCATGTATACACCACAGCAAAACAACCAAGTCCCCCACAGGTAGTGGTCCCTGTTGCCTCGGCAGGACAGACATGGACGTCTGTGACACACACACGCACAACATCAAAGTCCATGCACAAACAACGTGGATGTGGAGACTGTCTCCCATTGTGCACATGAAATCAGAGACATTGTAAACACAACATGCACACAGACTGCGGAGGACCATCACTATTGTGCCAATGGGTCAGCCTGGGTTAAACATACCGTCCCACATGGGACTCAGGGGGCATGTGACATGACATACACATACACCACCGTGAAATGTGACCATGCCACATGCTCAGATATGAACAGTTGCACATCACAGTGGTCATGTACACGATACACCAAGGATACTGTCCCCATGAACACGTGCACAGCCTGGGGGTGGCTGCCCCAAGCGACACCCACAGAACAACATGTTCACACCCATACACGGAGTAGGTAATGCAGCCTTACATGCCTTATGATACAGTTTGGACAGGCTGTGGTGTTGTAGGTGTGCCCCTCACTCCCTGGGAAGTATATGTGGCTGGCATATGTTCACCTGTGACAGGCATGGTGACATATGACAGTGACATGTACAGGGACGCGTTGGACAGCAATGGACCGATCGGTGCGCACACATTGGCCATTGCATTCAATGTGTGCTGGTACGCGTTGTATTCGCAATACGCGTTGGACAGCAATGGACCGATCGGTGCGCAAACATTGGCCATTGCATTCAATGTGTACTGGTACGCGTTGTATTCGCAATACGCGATGGACAGCAATGGACCGATCGGTGCGCACACATTGGCCATTGCATTCAATGTGTGCTGGTACGCGTTGTATTCGCAATACGCATTGGACAGCAATGGACCGATCGGTGCGCACAAATTGGCCATTGCATTCAATGTGTGCGGGTACGCGTTGTATCCCGGGTACGCGTTGAACAGCAATGGACCGATCGGTGTGCCCGGCCGGCCCATTGCATTCAATGTGTGCGGGTACGCGTTGCATTCGCAATACGCGTTGGACAGCAATGGACCGATCGGTGCGCACACATTGGCCATTGCATTCAATGTGTGCGGGTACGCGTTGTATCCCGGGTACGCGTTGAACAGCAATGGACCGATCGGTGTGCCCGGCCGGCCCATTGCATTCAATGTGTGCGGGTACGCGTTGTATCCCGGGTACGCGTTGAACAGCAATGAACCGATCGGTGTGCCCGGCCGGCCCATTGCATGCAATGTGTGCGGGTACGCGTTGTATCCCGGGTACGCGTTGAACAGCAATGGACCGATCGGTGTGCCCGGCCGGCCCATTGCATTCAATGTGTGCGGGTACGCGTTGCATCCCGGGTACGCGTTGAACAGCAATGGACCGATCGGTGTGCACCCATTGGCTATGGCCTGGCCTGGCAACGGACGCGTTTTCAAATTTTGAACGAGTCTGATGCTGGAAATTCAGTTGGTCACCCACAACAATGTTGCAAATTCATGGGTGTCATGAAGTTGAACTTTTGAAGGATGCTGTGGGCGTGTGTAAGTGGTGCAATTCCATGGATTGGCCAGATTCAGAAGATGCTAACGACTTGGACCTATCACTTTGGACACATGGGACAGTAACTGCCTCTGCAGCACACATATAATGCTGGCTGTTCCCCTGAGAGCTCACTTGCCTGCACTACATGCTCCAGGACGACATCTGCCACCACCACTGCTGCTGTATCTGCACCCTCTGGACCCTGTAATGGCACGTACTGTGGAGAGAGCCCCAGCCTTCAGCACTGAGGAGAACCAGGCCCTGCTGGACAGCCTCCTTCCACAGTACAGCAAGCTGTATGGGAAAGCAGGGGAGCAGGTGAGTGTTCTGTCCACTGCCTTCCTAAATGTGCATGTTGTCTGACTAGCAAGGCTAACAGTCTGCACGCCACTGGCTAGCAGGCTCACTGAGTAGTTGTCACCCCCCATAGTGTGAAGTCACATGCACTGGACAGGTATAGTGCAGTGACAGTGCATTTGAACAAGGTTTTACTTCCCAGGCAATGATACCATGTAGTTACTGCTGGCATACTGTCCATGGCCATCGTTGCACTGCTTGTGTACATCATGTGCCCCTGTGATTGAGACATGTATACACAACTGTGTAATGCACGGATATGTTGCATGTGTAGTAATAGCATTCTCACTTTGTCATCCTCACAGGTTGATGCCCACCAGAAACAGAAGATATGGCTGACCATCGTCCGGGCAGTGAGATCCGTGGGGGACTACAAGCGCCGGATCCGCAACTGCCAGAAGAGGTGGCAGGACCTTCGGGGCTGGACCCGGAGGATCGCACTGGTCCAGCTGAAGCTGTCGCCTCCTCGCAGGAGGGGCGGACACCGGACCCTGACCCCCCACATGCTCAGGATCCTGGCGGTGGTCTTCCCTGATCTGGATGGGCAGCTGAAGGCTAGGGAGCAGCACGGAGGGGGTGAGTCCATGACTGCATTGTGTACACTGTCTGCCATGCTATGTGCCCTCCTCTGGCCTGGTTAAACTTCCACAGCACATCAGTCATGTGGTCCAGGACCCATGTCCCTCGATTGTGCACTGCCCACTCCTCATCTGATACCCAGGTGTGGCCCTTGCAGTCAGGGAATTGTGTCACTTGGGTACTGTGTCCTTGCAGTTTGCTTGACTCAAGGTGGGGGACAGCATCTGTTCCCCTAACTGTGGTGGGCATCATGGGTGGGTCCATTGCTTACACAATGCCTGTGTTCTGACATGTAATCTGCGTGTTACTTTGATCTGTGGTCCAATTGCTGAGCTGATCCACCACATGTGCCTGGGGTAACTGGCACACACCCAAGCTGCGGGTGGGAACAATGTTTGTGCCCCAGGAGTGTGTATATTACGAGTGTCACACATACTCAGCCAGCTGCCTATTGTCCAGGGATCATCCCTCATTCATGTGGGGCAGGACAGTCATGCCTACTCCAGGCCATGCAATGCACTCTGTACTCCCACTCCCGTGTATCAGCTGACACGTTGTGCTCAGTGATATGTCCCCTCAGGTGTCAGCCTCTGTGTCAGTGTGCTGTGGCTTCGATGTCAGGACTGCTGGGGTGTTTATCGGTTGGGGCTCAGCATGCCATCGGAGATGTGACCATAGGAGACGATACTTGTGTGACACATAGGTGTTTGAACACCTGACCGTGCAGACTGGGGTATGCGAATGTGAGGTCCATGCAGCTGTTTCCCATTCACAGCAGATTGTGAGGTGCTCAGGTTCAGAGGCTTGTGTTACAGGTCACCCATATGTCCAATCAGTATGACCTGGACAGATAAGGGTTCAGATGATGTGGTGTGTGGGGGATGTACATGTGCACTTGTTCAGCTCCAGGACTTGCATTCCCCATGACCTACTATTGTGACACAGTGCAGACTGTTGTTGTGTGGCTGCCCTGCCCATGTGACTAGAGACAGTGATGTATGACTTAGCAGGCATGCCTGTGCCATGGCATGTGACTTCCTATTAGTGATCCTGCAGGGGAGTGACATGTGCTACATGCACACCATAGTGCCAATGGCTATCTGCACATGGGTGCATCGTGGTGTCTGTCGCTGGTATGCATCACATGCATTTCATATATCTGACTCTGGGCATCACTTTCATCCGGGCACCTGTACTGACTCAGTGGCAAGAGTTGTGATGTGTGCATGTTCACATGCTTCACCGTGTTCTCTGCACCGTCCAACTACTGTGTAGGTGGTGCATGTGTCCACACTGGGGTATTGCCAGCCAACGGACGCCAGACAGATGAGTGCAAGGCCAGGTGTGATGTGAGTGCCATGGTTGACGATCAGACTGACAATTGGCTTCTCCTATTCTGTTTGGGTAATTTTAGCAATGTTCAACTAAGGATGCCAGGCCTTGCTCTGTATTGTGCTGTACTTACTGTGGTGTGTGCGTTCGGTGCAGGTGACTGATGTCTGTCTGTCTCCCTATTGTTTGCAGATACATCCACGGCCACAGGAGGGGACAGCTCCACGGACCAGGAGGAGCCGCAGAGCCAAACTGGGTCAACAGCCGAGGAGTGGTCGGAGGGACCCAGTGGCACGGAGGGCGAGGGGAGCCACACCGAGGAGTCCTCAGCACCATCCACCTCAGCTGAGGACCACAGCAGCTCGGAGGATGACTCCCTTATGGAGGCGGGTGTCAGCAGCCACCACACCCCAGCTAGTGTTTCTGTCCCCGCCACCACCACCACCACCGCCCTCCCATCGGCTCCCATTCCCGAGGTCCGTGGAGGCTCCCATGTACGGGAGCGTGTCTCCTTCGGGCCAGGCACCGCACCCCTGCCCCTGTGTCCCCTGCTGCCCTGAGTGAGGAGTCTGTGTACCTCCTTCGGCAGCTCCATGTAGGGCAGACAGCGATGCTGAGTGTCCTCCATGCACACACCACTCTGTTGACTCAGCTGGTGTCGTTCATGGAGGGCATCTCATCGGGCATGTCTGCCCTACAGAGGGGCAATAGGTCCATGGACTCCTCCCTGACGGCAGCAGTGTCCCTCCTCCAACAGTCCCTCACCCCTCCTGTCTCTGCCCCATCCACACTCCCCAGCACCTTACCTGTCCCAAGCACACACACACCGGCACAGGCACACACCAGCACAGACACGAGCAGCACACACACACACACGCCACAGACAAGACGCACGCGCACGCACAGTCAGGGGACTGAAACCACACTCACAGGGGATGGGGCCCAGTCACACACACACGAATCCACGAGCACTGCGCAGTCCACAGTTGCCTCTCCCTCCAAAGCCCCCTCCCTTGCCTCCCTTGCCTCACCTGCAACCCCAAAGACCCAGCGGCTCTTCCTCAGTGACCTCGGCCTCTTCCCCTCCGATCCAGCTGATACAGCATTCAGGGGGAAGAGGAAGCCCACCCACACGGAGCGGAGTGCCCCTCGCCCCCGGACACCCTCCCCCAGGCGCAGACCGACTGACGCCCCCATCCGCAAGTCCCCCGGACCCAGAAGAGCAAGACCCCTCCGCCGCCCTGCAGCTCAGGCACCAAGTCTCCTTCCTCCATCCCTCAGGCCCCCACTCCACAGGTGCCCCCACCACACCCTGCCCCAGGTTCCCCACCCACAGATACACCATCCCCAAAAGGATCAGGCCTTCTCCCCTGCCACTTGCTCTTCCGGCCCCACACCCCCGCTGCGCTTGTCTGTGCCACTGGTGTGGAGACGGTGTCCTCCCCTCTGTCCTGCCCACCTTACCTGATCCTCATTCTCCTCCCCTGGAGGTAGGCACTGCAGTGGAGTCCACTACCACCCTGTCTGACTTGGGCACTGCAGTGGGGAACCTGTCCACTCCATCTGCACGGTCCCCTGCAGTCTTGCCGGCACCCACACCATCAGAGTCATGCCCCCAGTTGTGCCGGCACACACCATGTCAGACACCTCCACTGCAGTTGTCAGTGGCTCTCCAGCACCCACCACCCCTTCCCTGCCTCCTTCTGGTGAGCCATGATCCTGTCCCTGCGGTGCCTGGCCTGCCCCCCGTATGCCCCTCCGAGGGGATTGTCCCTGGCTTTCATCAGTGCAGGCATGCGTAGGGTGACATCTGCCACTGTCACCCTGTTTTGACTTTCAAGTTGGACTGGCCATTGGCCTTTGTTAATTTTTTGCTGGACATCAACTGTTAGACCCACATATGCTGAATAAAGCACCTTTCTGTTCTCTAGTGCTTTTGCTTCTGATGTACATGTTGTTGATGATGCTAACCATGCCCTTGCTGCAGTGATGGTGATATTTGGTCTCATGATAATGAAGTGTTACTGTGCAGGAACACATGTGGTCCAGGGGGAATGTGTCCTATCCTGTGGTGTATCCATGTCATCCTTAGCAGCATCTGAGGGTGTCATGTGTTCAATATTTGGCAATGGGATTTCCTACTTACATTAGCAATTTCACATCTGTGGCTTCCACCCCTGCACATCTGTTGTGCCTGCCATTGTTCAATTCGCCTACTTCCCTGACCGTGTGGCCATCTCCACTGGACATGCAGGTTTGGCCATCAATGGGGAAGGACTCATCTGTGTTGTCAGTGCAACATTGCTATACAAGTGTGTTGGATCTGTGCTGATGATTTCGTTTGCACTCCCATGACCAGGCTGATGTGACGGGAGCATTCATTTGGTGCTAATTGTTGACTGTGTGACCAAGTGCTCAGCTGACATGATGGAGCCCTACTGAGGCAACATATGGCACAGCTTTCCTCACACAGGAGTGGAGTCCCCTCATGGCAGTGTGTACTCCTGTGACATTGCCTGCGCCCAAGGTGTGTGTTATATGAGCATGTCTGTGTGTTCACTTCCGTTTTGCTGTGCATGCTGGGATCCCTAGTGTTGTACCTGTTTGTGATGCTTGCTGAGTTGACCTATGTTCCCCCAAGTCTTCTCCCTGGATTCTCTGTGATGTGGGTGCATGGCACATTACTGGACCTCAGGGTGTCACCCATAGGTGTGTTTGCTGTCAGGGCTGAGTTTGTGTGCAGACGCAGATGGGTCACAGTCAGGATTCCCCTTGGCACTTGTTGTTTACACCTGTCATGTGATTTCCAGTTTGTGTTATCTTTCAGTGATTGTGACACGTTGTGTGTGTGACTGCTGGCACTCCTCAGGGTCCGGGCTGCAATGCTGGTAGTTGTCTATGTGTGTTCTTTGTGGGTGTCCTTGGCTTCTTCATTGGTGTGTGACTGTGGCTGTGATCCCATTGGTTGGTGTGGTATTGCCGTCATGTCCATGTACAGCGTAGTGTGCAGTGTGTCAGACATTCAGGAGTCTTGTTGAGTGGCCATGTGTGATGTGTTTCTGCACCTTGGTTCCCACCCACCAGCCTGGGATTGTCATGGGTGCATGTGCAATGTCACCAGTGCATGTGTGCTTCACTGCTGCACATTGTTGGAGGTCGAGGTGTGTGGTGTTGAGTGTGTGCAGATGAGAGGTGTTGCCTGGCTAGACCCCTGCCTCCATGTTGGCCTTGGCTTACTGGCTGTGCTGAATGATTTGTGCTTGTGTAGGTGTGATGGTAGTTTGTTGCTCAGGACACATGACTGTGGTTCACAGTGTGAACGACATTTAGCTTTGTCATCACAGTGGGATTGTAATGCAGCCCAGGGTCACCACATTGTGGGGGCCCTGGGGGTAGTGCTGTGGTGTGTCTGTGTCTTGCTGTGTCAGTTGCTGTTCCTACATGCTTGTGTGACATGTGTGATTTGTGCTCCCTCTCATCTGACAATGCCTGATTGCCCACATAGGGGATTTGGATCCATGAGTTACCTTTGTGTGGCACTGTATGCACATCTGTGTAATTGGTATTCAGGCCTCCTCATGTGTTGTGTGGTTGCCTGGGGACACTGGCACCCCCCTCACCTGTTGTGTTTGATGTGCAGTGTGGGTCTGCCTGTTTGTGTTTGTGCATCTGCACCACTGCATTGGCATATCTTTGGTGTGCCATTGGCTGTATGTTGTTTGGTGGGTTTCCCCTGCTGTCCCTGGGACTCCTAGGTCATCGGTCAGCACAATGATCATGGTTTGTGTGTCCCATTGCTGCCATGGTATGGTATCTGTTCACCTCACATCTACAGTCTCCACAGGGTATCTGCATTTGTGTGCCCATTGGTGCAAATATGTGGGTCTGCATTCTGATGGTCACTTCTGTCATTGTGTCATTGATGAATGTTGACAGTGTCAGCCCCCATGGGTGTTGTTTGTCTGCACATGGCCAAAGGTATGTCTTATTTGCACTGCAGTATTTGCCTCCCCCAATCTATGTTGCAATGGGACACATGCACTACTTTGCCACTGATGTGTTTTATGTTCTGTGACGAGGAATCATCCATGCAGTTTGGCAGTTGCAGCTTTTTCTTTGTCAACACTTGCATTTTGGTCACTGTGATGATGGGGGTTTAGGCCCCATTGCCACAATGTTCAAAATGTGCTTCAGCTATGGAACCCACACTTACCTTTTGGTCACTGTGATGATGGGGGTTTAGGCCCCATTGCCACAATGTTCAAAATGTGCTTCAGCTATGGAACCCACACTTACCTTTTGGTCACTGTGATGATGAAGGTTTAGGCCCCATTGCCACAATGTTCAAAAAGTGCTTCAGCTATGGACCCCACACTTACCTTTTGGTCACTGTGATGATGGGGGTTTAGGCCCCATTGCCACAATGTTCAAAAAGTGCTTCAGCTATGGACCCCACACTTACCTTTTGGTCACTGTGATGATGGGGGTTTAGACCCCATTGCCACAATGTTCTGAATGTGCTTCAGCTATGGACCCCACACTAACATTTTGGTCACTGTGATGATGGGGTTTTGGACCCCATTGCCACAATGGTCATGGCCTGCTTGCATTGTGGGGGCCACACACACATATATGTGTGGCACATGTGATAGGGGGTCACATTGTATGTTCAAAGTCATGTTCAGTGTTGTAGGCATTTGACACAGTCTACACACGCTTGTCATGGTGTTGGGGGATGTCTTTTCTTGCATTCCCTAGGTTGTGGTGTGCTGGTTGTGTCATGCATTGTCCATCCTATGAGTGGGGGTGTTGTTGGTGGTAGGCATCCAGCCCCCCATGGGTAGAGGTGGTAGTAATGGTAGGCATCCAGCCCTCCATGGTTAGAGGTGGTAGTAGTGGTAGGCATCTGGCACCCCCTGGGTAAGGGTGGTAGTAGTGGTAGGCATCTGGCACCCCCTGGGTAAGGGTGGTAGTAGTGGTAGGCATCTGGCACCCCTGGGTAAGGGTGGTAGTAGTGACAGGCATCCAGCCCCCATGGGTAGAGGTGGTAGTAGTGGTAGGCATCCAGCCCCCATGGGTAGAGGTGGTAGTCGTGGTAGGCATCCAGCCCCCCATGGGTAGAGATGGTAGTAGTGGTAGGCATCTGGCACCCCTGGGTAAGGGTGGTAGTAGTGGTAGGCATCTGGCACCCCCTGGGTAAGGGTGGTAGTAGTGAAAGGCATCCAGCCCCCCATGGGTAGAGGTGGTAGTAGTGGTAGGCATCTGGCACCCCCTGGGTAAGGGTGGTAGTAGTGACAGGCATCCAGCCCCCCATGGGTAGAGGTGGTAGTAGTGATCCAGCCCCCCATGGGTAGAGGTGGTAGTAGTGGTAGGCATCCAGCCCCCCATGGGTAGAGGTGGTAGTACTGGTAGGCATCCAGCCCCCCATGGGTAGAGGTGGTAGTAGTGGTAGGCATCTGGCACCCCCTGGGTAAGGGTGGTAGTAGTGACAGGCATCCAGCCCCCCATGGGTAGAGGTGGTAGTAGTGGTTGGCATCTGGCACCCCTGGGTAAGGGTGGTAGTAGTGGTAGGCATCTGGCACCCCTGGGTAAGGGTGGTAGTAGTGGTAGGCATCCAGCCCCCATGGGTAGAGGTGGTAGTAGTGGTTGGCATCTGGCACCCCTGGGTAAGGGTGGTAGTCGTGGTAGGGATCCAGCCCCCCATGGGTAGAGGTGGTAGTAGTGGTAGGCATCTGTAGTAGTGGTAGGCATCTGGCACCCCCTGGGTAAGGGTGGTAGTAGTGGTAGGCATCTGGCACCCCCTGTGTAAGGGTGGTAGTAGTGGTAGGCATCCAGCCCCCATGGGTAGAGGTGGTAGTAGTGGTTGGCATCTGGCACCCCTGGGTAAGGGTGGTAGTAGTGGTAGGCATCTGGCACCCCCTGGGTAAGGGTGATAGTAGTGGTAGTCATCTGGCACCCCCTGGGTAAGGGTGGTAGTAGTGGTAGGCATCCAGCCCCCCATGGCTAGAGGTGGTAGTAGTGGTTGGCATCTGGCACCCCTGGGTAAGGGTGGTAGTAGTGGTAGGCATCCAGCCTCCCATGGGTAGAGGTGGTAGTAGTTGTTGGCATCTGGCACCCCCTGGGTAAGGGTGGTAGTAATGACAGGCATCCAGCACCCCATGGGTAAGGGTGGCAGTAGTGGTAGGCATACAGGCCCCTATGTGTATGTGTGGCATTGGTGAGAGCCATCCCACCCCTATGGTGCTGCTGTTGCTGGTGTAGGTATTTCTGCATCCCTCTGTGTGTGATGTGTCGGGTACGTGTAGTTTGTTTTTGTTGTTGGTGTCTGACTTACCTTCTGCGACGTACGCGTCCGTGCCTGTTCCGGTA
Source organism: Calotriton arnoldi (assembly GCA_963921515.1). Taxonomy (NCBI): domain Eukaryota; kingdom Metazoa; phylum Chordata; class Amphibia; order Caudata; family Salamandridae; genus Calotriton; species Calotriton arnoldi. The sequence goes on from CAWUFW010020367.1 coordinate 128,501, forward strand.
ATAGAGGTAGAATATTGGTAGGATCGGCACGAAGGGATTCATGGTTGGTTCGTCTCGTTCGTCTTTCTCTTTGCTTCGCCTCATCCTCGCCGCTGGCGTGTTCTGTCTCGTAGCCGTGGATCGTGTTGTGGCGCGAATCGGAGCTTATGTGCGCCTCGCCCGGGTGCTTTGACGTGCCGTGCGTAGCGACGGGTTCGGGCGCGTACGGGAAGCGCATCGTACTTGTCCGGCCGGACGGGGCTGCATTTTTGCTTCCGTGCGGCTCGATTCTACGATTCCGGATCCGGCTCGGTCGGGGAACAGGACCTGGATTGGGTGAGTACGACTGGGTCGGAATCTATGCTGTTGTGCGCATCGTACTTGCTCGTTCGGAATAATGTGCGGATCGGTCGGGAAACAGGCATTCGCATGGCTTTTTCCCGACCGAATGGTGTTAGGTGCGCCTCCGACCGAGATCGGAATCGGTCCCTATGTATGCTGTTTCTAGGATGTCATGGCCGTACACATCGCGCTGCTGATTGGGGGCCCCGTTTCATCTGACGGACAATACAAACTGTATAAAGTGATTGTGCATTGGAGAAAGTATTGTGATTCCAGATTGTCAACTGATTTGAGATTTGCAATTGCGTAATGTGACCTTTAAATAATGTCTTTTCGGCTGCTTCTTGTTTATTTTTGACACAATAAAAAGATTTATAAAAATAAAAGAATTAAAGAGAACTACCTCTACGGGGAGGAAGGTAGGTTGCATGTGAGTCTATGAATGATACCAATACTGGATAACTGCAGTTACTGGTAAGTAACTTATTTTCTTATCTAGTATTGGGGTATCTTTCATAGACTCACATGTCTGAATCAGAATAGCAAGCAGTACCCAGAATCGTACTGTCATTAGAGGAAGGAGGGAGACATGTAAATCATAACCCCCCCAAGTTACTGAAATATAACAGTGACATTTGTAATCCTGTATATACTCTTTCCAATTTCTGGCAAGCTTAAGATGTATCCAATGACGTGTTGAGTAGAATAGAATAACAGAACAATTAAGACACTGTTGAACTTCCAGCGTTGTACAAAAACTTACATTAGCGACAGATAGCAAGCAAAGTTATGTATGTTAAGTAGGATATATATACAATTCCTCTTTTATAAAACAAAGAGGCCCACCTTAATTGAAGAGATGACGCAGTACCACTTGGCCCACAGCTGCATCCTCACGTTGCGTAGATTGGAGACAGTAATGCTGCGTAAAAGTGTGGACACTTTTCCATGTCGCAGCACGGCAAATCTTTTCTAATGTTACTCCAGTGAACAGTGCTTCTTATTTAGAAACTGCCCTGGTGGAGTGCGCTTTAGTTTTTCTTGTTAAAGGCTTGCTAGCCTTGTCATGGCAGAATTGGATCACAGAAGAGACCCATCCGGCAACAGTGGCTTTAGTTACTGCTGTTCCTTCTCTGCCTTGTCCGTAGGCCACCAGCAGCTGATCCGTCTTTCTTATGTCTTTTATTTTATGCAGGTAGAATTTTAAACACCTTTTAACATCCAACATGTGTAAAGCCCATTCTGCCGGACTAGATGGGTTTGGAAAAAGGATTGAAGTATTACTGGTTTGTTGCGATGGAACTGCGCTGGGACTTTTGGGATAAAAGTCGGGTTTGTTCGCAGAGCTACATAGTTATCTGTGAAATGCAGAAAAGGTTCCATGACTGTAAAAGCTTGGATCTCACTAACCCTACTTGCAGAAGTGAGAGCCAGTAGGGGGGCTACCTTCCAGGTGAGAAACTTGAGCTCTGCTTTGTGAATTGGTTCAAAAGGCTGCCTCATTAACTGTGCGAGGACTAAGTTGAGCTCCATTCGGGATGGGGTGCTCGCACCGGGGGAAAAGCGCGGAAGATGCCCCTCATGAATTGTTTTTATAAGACTAGAAGCACAGAGAATAGGAACTTGAGGAGATTTCCTATAACGGGAAATCGCAACCAGGTGAACCTTCACCAAAGAGAAAGTGAGAGCTGATGTTGCCAAAGAGAGGAGATATGGCAAAATCTGTTCAGGAGGCGCTTGAAGTGGGTGCAGGTTGTTTCGTTGGCACCAGAAACAGAATCGCTTTCATTTTAGGCAGTATGTCTTGTTAGTGCTGTCCACTCTGGATTTCGCAATAATTTCCCTGCACTCCTGCGAGATATCCAAGTCCCTGAATTCTAGGAACTCAGGAGCCATGCATGCAAATGAAGAGATTGAGGGTCTGGATGGTACACTTGACCCTTCTCTCTGGTCAGCAGAGATGGGAATGGCTGTAGGCGTATGGGCCTCGACTCCAACAGCAAGAGAAGCTTCGGGAACCAGTACTGCCTGGGCCATCATGGCACTATCAGGATTAAACGACAGCCTTGCGTCTTCATCTTGGTCAATACCCTGGGAATTAACGGGATGGGGGAAGAGCGTAAGCATATATCCCGAACCATCGCATTGAAATGGCATTCCCCCTCGACCCTGGTAGAGGGAATCTGCTGGCATAATACTGGCATTTGGCGTTCTCCATCGTTGCGAAGAGGTCTAACGCTGATTTTCCCCACATTCGAAACACCTTGTCGAGCTGGGAATGCTCCAGCTCCCATTCGTGACAACTGGACTGCATTCTGCTTAACATATCCGCCAAAGTATTGTGCAGACCTCTGACATGCTTGGCCTTGAGTGAGATCCCATGTTGCATCGTCGAATCCCATAGCTCCTGCGCTTCTTGAGATAGCGTAATGAATTTGGTTACCCCTTGTTTGTTGACATAGTACATGCTGGTCGTATTGTCTTTACGAACCAGCACGGAGGAGCCTGGTATCCTTGGTAAGAAAGCCTGAAGAGATAAGAAAATGGCTTTGAGCTCTAGCCTGTTGATGTGCTGATGTTTCTGCGCAGAGGACCATTTGCCTTGAATCTGTAACTCTTGCAGGTGGCCTCCCCAGCCGTCCATGGAGGTGTCCGTTGTCAGTATGAAGTCTGGGATAGTCTGGAGGAAAGTAAGGCCCTTTACAAGATTTGGCGTGTGAAGCCACCATCGCAGTGCATCTATCATTCGTGTTGTGATCTCTACTACATCCTCGAAGGATCCCGAGGCTTGATGCCATTGCTTTTGTAGCTCTTCTTGAAGAGGCCTCATTCTCAGTCTGGCTAGCGGCACCAGATCTATTGCTGAAGAGCACATCCCTAGGAGCGACTTGTACATTCACACAGAAACTGACTTTTTTCTTGATATGCTATTCACCAGTCTTTGCAACCGTTCCTGCCTTTTGTGAGATAGGAAGGCTTTGCACTGGATGGCATCTATGGACGCTCCCAGGAAGGATATGACTTGACTTGGATGGAACGAAGACTTCTCTTTGTTTACAGTGAGTCCCAAAGTTCTGAACAATTGAAGACAGGTGTTTGTAGCTTGACTGGCCTTTTGTGCTGTTGGTGCTTTGAGCAGCCAGTCGTCGAGGTATGGGAATACTTGGAGCCCTTGAGATCGCAGGGCTGCTGCTACGGGCGCCAGGCACTTGGTAAAGGTCCTTGGTGCCGATTTGAGACCAAACGGAAGTACTTGGTATTGGCAGTGGGTACCAGCCACCGTGAACCTTAAGAATTTCCGATGTTTCGGATGGATGGGGTTATGAAAATTTGTGTCTTCCATGACGAGCGAGGTCATGAAGTCTCCTTTGTTTAGACGGTGTAGAATCTCGGAAAGTGTTACCACCCTGAACGTCTGTTTCTTGAGAAACTTGTTGAGATTCCTCAGGTCCAATATCGGTCACCATTCTCCTGATTTCTTTTTATTAGGAAAAACAACAATAAAAACCTTTTCCCTGTTGCGACATCGTGACTTCCTCTATTGCTCCCTTGGCGAGCATGACCAAAGCCTCTTTGCATAGTAAGTGAAGACGAGGGGGAGGGGCACCCTTGGGTGGAGTAGTCGTCGGGCGCTGAGTGAATTCTAGAGTGCGACCAAAGGTGAAAAAGGTGAAAAGGTCCAGCACCTAGAGATCTGTTGTTATTTCGCACCACTGGTGGACATAGCTGGAAATCTTCGCACCGACAGGTTGGGAGGTGAGGGAAGCTGGTACCCTGGCTTGATCATTGCTTCCTGATTGAGTCACAACCTTGTTGAAGCATTCGTTTGTGGCCTCCCTGGTGAGAGAAACCAGCTGTAGATGACTGACGGTAAGTTGGAGGATTGTAGGACTGCCGGTATTGTGATTGGTATGGCTGATACTGTTGAGCCCTCTGGTAACCTCCCTTGTAAGGGGCAAAACCTCGTTCTCTAGCCCCTCTGAAAGGTACCTTTCTGTATTGCAATGTGCCCAACAACTTTGCAGTGTGCATGTCAGTCTTAATCGCCACTAATGCCTCATCAATGTGCTTTCCGAATAGGGACTCATCATCGAAAGCCATATCCATGTATGTATATGTCCCCAATATGTATATGTCCCCTTTCCATCTTTCTCCTTGACACCCAGCCAGACCATAAAGGCCAAGTAATGTTCCAATTCAAAATTGCATGCCTGGTGACCCGCAAGTGCATAACACCATGCTTCAAGTTTGCCTCTGTAATAAATTCTCTCCTTACTATGTGCCCCCAGGCGACTCTCCATTTCTCCATTCATCATGCTTAACCTCTCAGGTCCTCAACGCTCATGCGTCCATCCAATTCACATCTGATCAAACAACCCATAATTCTTCCATGAGGGCCCCCAGAAGCATCATCCTTTTTGAGGCTGGCCAGATGCCACTACCGCCAGTGACTTTACTTCCACTCCTTATCTCTGCCCAAAAAAAAGAGCAAAGCTGATCAGCTCAAATGTAACTTGCGATTCTCTCTCGTGCTATCAGGCCTATGGCAAATCTAGAGCGTGATGCAGGACACTTGGCAATGGAAAGTACAGATGACATAGACCAGCCAATTGGTTCCACCGACACCATTTGGCCTAACCCCATGCATATTTTTACCCAGTTGTGGAGTACAGTCATCGTAAGTGTATGGAGGAATGACAAGTACAACTTTTGCTGCATGTGTTGACACACAACTTACTTGAACACCCAAATCCAAGAGGACTGAGGGGCATATTATCAAGGGCTCTATCGCCGCTTTAGCTGGACTTTTTCCCGCTACAGCGGCGATAATTCTAACGCCCTATTAGCAAGCTGTCGCTAACTGCTGTTAGCGACAGCTTCTAGGCGATAGCGACCGGGTTGGGTGCCGCTTGCATGCCAGCGATATTTATCGCTAATGGCATGCAAAGTAGGCGTTCCCAACCTAAAAGCGACTGGAAACAGTCGCTAAGCTCGCTATCGCCTATTAGCGAGGCAGGGGAGGTGATTATCGAACCAGCGCTAAACACGTTTAGCGCTGGTTTGTTAACGCCTGGTCCAGACCTGACTTAGCCATGTAATCCAATGGGAGGTGGATTACATGGCTAAATCCCCTCGCCCTATCACCTAGCTAACACTGGTCACAGTGTGAATATCGCTTGTTTTCAAGCGATATTCACACTGTTCTCCAGGGTTTCTATCGCTTAGGAGATAAGCGTTGCTGATAGCACGCTAGCTCCGCGATAGAAACCTGCGATAATTATCCAAGCGCTAACTGCGCTTAGCGATAATTATCGCCGGTTATTGCTAATAGGCCCCTGTGTTTCTGTAGTAAAATGTAACTGCATTCAAAGTTATTGTAGGTTGTTGAGAGCCAGAACACTTTGAGATGAATAAGTTCATAACTTGAACTCTATAAGTAACTAGATTGCTGGCATATTATGGGCTTCTCTGGCAAAAATGGGCTCACACCTGGCATAACGCATTCCCTAGCAGAATGCTGGTCATTATTGGCATGCTGTTAACATCTCTGGCAAGATGGGATCCAGATTTCACATAACGGTGCCCTTTCTTGTTCTATTTTGGTCATATTAGGCATGATATGGCCTACACCTGGAATACTGAATTCCTTGTAATAATGGTGGTCATATTGTGATAATTCCCAGCATGTAATGTAAATCCTTGGTTTTTCATGGTGAATTAAGGGCACACAAGATATAATCTGTCAATGTTGTGACACAATCTGACACAAGATGGCCGTCGGGTGAGGAGCTTCGCCCGGGAGCTCCCGGCCAGGGATCGCCTTTTTGGCGTAAATCCCCTGAAATCCTCCCTCCATCGACCCTCCCTGCTTACCTGGGGTCTTGTGCGGTGGTTCTCGCCTCCCTGGTCTTCCTCTCTTGGACTTGAGACCTCCCATGGAATCGTGATCGATGCTACTGGCGGCAGATCCTGAACAACATGCCCGATGTCCGGTGGAGCTGCCCCGACAGCTATTGAGGAGATCGGCTCCGGTTCACTACCTCGGCTGTCACCTACCCAGCCGGACATCGGGCACAGTGCTCGTCTTCACTCCGCTGGCTCTCCTTTCTTCCTTCGCCTCCTAGCGAGCTCCTGTGTGTCTGCCGGTCGCTAGTTCGCTGCATCTCTGCAGAGGCCTGGCTTTGCCGCCATGGTGGCCCCGCCGATCGACGCTTCCTTTCCGGACCTTGGCTGGGCTCTATTGCCTGCGGCGCCTCTCTGGTAACTGCAGCTGGGACGCGTGGCTGCCCGCCTTCCTCTCTGGTCTTGAGACGCGGTGCCTGCCATCCCGCTGCTCGTCAGTAATAAAAACAGCGAAAATGCGCCGAGGAGGTCTTGCCTTCGCCTCTGTGCTGGTCCGCTACGTGGCAGCCTGGAGTCCCACTGGCACCTTGTCCGGGGTTTTCGACGGGGAGACGCGTGGGTCCTGTCTTCCCCTCGTCAGAGCTGCCTCGAGTGCCGCGACGCGACTATTCATGTTCACCGAGATGGCTGATGCGCCCGCCGGACCCATGGCTGCTTTCCCTCTATGAGGCTGCTGCCTTGCTCCTGTTCTTCCCCGGACTTCCGATGTGTCGTGGGCAATCTCGCACCTCTTGACTTCCTTCATTATGCGTCTGGTATCTGCCCCCTCTCAACCCTGCTCGTGGGGTAGGTTTTTCCTTTTTGGGAACTTTTCACCCGATTTGTATTTGCCCGCAATGCCGCCATTTTTGATTGCGAGGTACCTGGGATCCGGGTGACTGAAACCGCCATCTTACGGTCTCGTCATTCCCCCGAACTGACTCTTTCTCCTGATCAGAGCCTTGTTCCACCTATGGTCCTGTTCTAATCTACATTGGCCTCCCCTCTTCCTCTTCACCCTCTACCCTCCCTTATTCTCCTTTTCCACTCTATGTAACGTCCTTGCAACTGATGTAACTTGTATCTGATGTATCTGATGTAACTTTGTAGCAATATGTAACTCATGTAAAGCGCTCTGATACCTCCGGGTCTAGCCAGCGCTATATAAAACTCACCAAATAAATAAAAATAAATAAATAAAATCCAAGACTTTCAACTGCACTTCAGGTCTAAAGGTGGTTGCTTTCAGCCATCCTTGTCGTCTGAGCACGGCAGCTCCCGCCAGTTGTCTAAAGCAAATATTTGCTACATCAAGGGCGCAATCAATGGTTTCCGAAGCTGCACGCTCCTCTTCCACAAGTATCTTCCTTGTCTCTTGTCATCAGGTATAAGGTCTATTAAACCTGCCATATCTGACCACATCTGGCGATCGTAGCGGCCGATAATGGCTAACGCATTTGCTGCCCTAATTGTCACTGCTGCCATAGAAGAGAAATGTTTCCATAAAATGTCCATCCTACGCCCTTCCTTATCAGGAGGAGTGGTGATAGGGGTAGCAGGGTTATTGGAACGTCTTTGTGCCGCTTGAGAAATGACCGAGCCCAGCTTGGGGTGCCCAATGAGGGAAGATGGAGAGTCCTCTGGCGCCCTATACTTCTTCTCAATATGGGGTAGCGCTGGTGGTATGGATGCTGGTGTCTTCATAATTTTGATGCCTTCCTGCCATATGTGATCTGTAATTGGTATGGAGCGTACCAATTTCCTGCTGTCCTCCTTAAAATCATATAAAAAAAATACGGTCTGTTTTGACCGTAATAGGCAGATGAAACCTGTTGGCTGCCCTCTGCATTAAATTATGAAATCCTCCAATATCCTCCGGAGGAGAATTTGATGGGAGATGCGGAGGAGTGGAGGGAGTTGGTATGACATAATCGTCCGAAAGATCAGGAGCAGAGATTGGATCCAGCAGCTCACTTTCCTCTCTATCCTCATTCGAAGAGGAGGCATCCGGTGCTCCAGGGTCAGTTGGCCTGGGGTCAGGAACATTTACAGGTGTGATTGGCGGTTGAGCAGCTGGTGTACCTGGAGGATCTGATTGAGGTACCGGCCTGTCTGGCTGATCCTGTTGCGGCAGGAACTGCTGCAGGTAATCCACCAACATAGCCTGCAGATCCTATATCAGTGACGGTGGCAGATGGGCCATGTCACTGGGACGCGGCTCTGGCTGAAAACCATATTAATGGAAACGGTGACATGGAGCCTTATATCTCAGCTGATAGTATTGCGATTCGTCATGGTAGTCCTCATCCTCCTCATCCTAACATTTTACGTGGAGCTTAGATGGACTGTGAACCGCCCCATAAAGACCATCATCGTCATTCTCATCTTCATCATCTTCCACATAGCCCTCTAGCAGATGCGACGGGAGTAAAGGCGAAACCTTACTGAATTCCTGCATGGCTGGTCGTAGGAAAGTCTTGGTCACTCTGGCAACCTGAGTAACCCTCGTCGACGGTGGCGTCGACAGTGCAGATATAACAGGGAAAGAAAATTCCATCTTCGACGGTGTCGTCAACGATGGTGTCGTCGATGGTACAATCATCGACAGTGTTGTCGTCAACAGAAGTGCAGTCGTCGACGGGACACTCGTCGACGAGTTGGTCGTCGACGGGATCTTCGCCAACAGTATCTTAGTCAATGAGGGAGCATCGAAGGTCTTCGACGACGATGGAGTCCTCGTCGTCGATGGGCTTCTGGAGACTCTCATAGACGGTATTGGAGCCTGGATTGCCATCGTCGTCACTGTTGTCGATGTGACACTCTGTCGTCGACGAGTGAGGGAGTGTCGTTGACTATGATTTTTTAAGAGATTTGCGCCCCACAGGATCTGAAGATGAGGCTCTTGGGCGATCTCCTTCCTTTCTAGATGGTGTAGAAGGCACAGACAACGCTGGCTCCGAGGAGTGTTCAGCTCCTTTGTCTTTTCTTGAAGTCTTGGTGTCCTGTTAATGCTGATTATGTTTCCTACCTTCACCTGAGGAACTGTCTTTAGATCTGGCCCTCTTATGAGATGTGGAGGATCTCTCACTCTCCTCTTCCGAAGAAGGCGTCTGCTGTTTAGTGGTCTGAAGCCACAGTAACAACCTTCCCTCTCTGTCCTTGAGGGTTTTAGTTGAAAAAGTGCGGGCAGACTTTGCCTTCTCTCACCTCATGCCTTGGGTAAAGACAGTAAATACTATCCTTATGTGGATCATCCACATGGACTCTTTTCTTGTCACAGGTCTTACATGATCGGAAATGGCGTTTCTTGTCAGACATGATGCCAATATTTGTGAAAGTTGTAGAAAACTGAGCAGCACTCAGTGAGACTCCCTTCCACATGACGTGCATTGAAAATCTGAGAGAACCTGCCTCTGCTGAGAGTGTTCTAGAGGGTGCTGGCAGCTGATTGGCTGGGTTCCAACATCAGGTCAGTTTTTTTTAAAAAGGACATAGATAGGCTACTATTGACATCCCATCTTGACGATGGGAATGATTCAGGCATGTGACTCTATGAAAGATACCCCAATACTGGATATATTTCCAACAATGAGCACCTTGAAATGATTTAGTTCAGGATGCATACTATAATAAAAACCTCTTGTGTTTGGTACAATAGACCATAATGTTTCTCCATCTATAAAAATAAAAGCTTATATAGGAGAAACAAGACAAGTGACTTGTCTCTTGGGTCATTCATAACATTGCCAGAGTAGAAAGGGTGTGGTTCACTAATTCTATTAAAGGCCACTCAGTGCAGTGATATAATCAAAGGTCTTAAAGTGAAACTACCCACTTTCATTACACAAAAATACACTTTTTAATGTAAAAGTTCATACTTCGGCGATACATAAAGTGGAAGTCAGTGGCACTGGCAGGAGGGCAAAAGGTCCTAGCTGAACTAAGAGCTGTTCTGCTCAGCGTCCACTGTGCTGCATTCCCAGACAAGATGCAACACAGACGGGGCAGCGGAAAATTATAGGGACCCGGCCATCACTGCATCACTACCACTGGACTATTGGCGCTGGTAGCAAGGCAGGAGATTCTTTGGTGTTGGGCGTGGTATGCAGTTTCACAAACTATGCACTCCTGCAGACCACACCTAGTCAGCTGTGAGTTTGGCTTGGTAGTGGGGGCATGGACTGCTTCATAGTTCAGGCTATGATTAGAGCAACTCCACTGTGAAACATGCTGCATGTGCTGACAGCCTTGCCAAAAGCATGTCGCAAGCCTTCTTCAAGGATTGGGGCCTGATGAAATATTCCTCATCCCCACATCTGACAACCCCTTCTGAAGCTGGATAACATAGCCTATGAAGCAGGGACGATTTCGCAATATTTGATGTACGATACATATACTCCAGTGGAAGACACCAGAACCACAGTGGCAGGTCCATTGCTCGGCTATCCTGTTTTTATTCTTGTGGTATGGAGACACCAGTAAAAATAATTTTAAGCTCACCCACATAAAATTCCAATATAGGTCTGACAGAGTAACATAGGGAGAACATAAATGCTGACATAAGTGACATAACCTCACTCAAACTAAGCAATCAATAACTAGGAGACTGTACAAACAGTGAACAATAGTTCTCTTGATTGCAGGGCAAGATACAAAACCCTTTCATAAATAATGCAACAATAGGTAGGTGAGCACTCATCATCATACATGAGTACATGAATGTATGGTAATTCCGTGAAGAGGTTTGTCTGGTTCTTCCGAGAGTTTTGTACTGCTTGTACGTTTATGTTTATTTATGGAAATCGTAGAACAGTCTCTCACTAACTCTTTAGTGTGTTAGCTACCTGTATTGTACCTGTTCTGTATGTGTGAGAGAATTGTGTGATGGTCCTTCAGCTACTGACACGTCCTCAACTTATTATTTGTGTTATGGAAGTTGAGCTACTCTTGTACATGTTGTACCTTTATTGATTTGTGAAGAACTGTATACATCTTTCCACTGTACATAAGAAAAAAAGATCCACATTGCCAATGCTTGTTTTAGTGCATAAGAGTGAACCCTCACAAAAAACGTGAAGCAAGCCGTTTTTTAAATGGAGAAGGCAACTTTGTAAATTTTTAGCTGAGGAGTGGCTCAAAGTCATGTATGAGACAGTCAGCCAATTCTGAGTTTAGCCAACAGACCTTAGCATGTTGTAATTTTAAGCTCATAATGAAGTTGTTAAATGCAAAATTACAAGCTTCACAATGCAACATGATGTCGGCTGAAAAAACAACCAATCAACAAAAACCCTGAGAAGGATACAAAACCTTACTGTTGGGAAAGGAAGAGAGACTTTAGAGAGGAAGGAGAATACACTCTCCCTAGTATAATTAACACAGAACATAAAAGTATCCCTTGCCTGACATTTAACAGGGTGTTTTTCCTCTGATAGTCACCCTACCTATAGAAAAAGATTTTTCTTTTTGCTATACCCTCATCCACTCTAGTAGTGCCATGCTTCATCATCGGGTCTCATCCTGGCCCCTAAAAACCAGGATGGCTCGACCATGTTTCAGGGAGCGCCTTAGATAATGTGAACCAGGGTCCTCAAGATATAACAAAATTACCTAAAATCCACCAAGGTATCCCTTTATTAGTGGGGGTTTGGGTAAGGTTAAAATTTCTAATGAAAGAAAGTGTGGGGTGTTTAGGATATAATGGTCTTACTGCCTTAATTGCTGGTCAACATGTTACATCCCTCGTGGATTTGGGTGGAGAACAGGATGCAGAGTAGGTTTACAGATGACATGCAACTCTTGATGAATGTGTGACTACAGGGGCATGCCACCCCCTCCCAAGTAGCAATATAGGATTCCCTAATAGGGAGTCAAGTCCAAAATTAGCAGCGAGTAGGCGAGTAATATCTCACCTTACAAGCCTGATTGGTTTGCATGTGTTAGAATGTTATATAGTACGTTCCGGGGCAGTGTGACTTTCCTTACGAAAACCCAGGACCTTATGGGCCATCTGCTATAGTGCTGAAACATGTCGAGCAGCAATTAGGGTAGTAGGACCATTATATCCTAAACACCCCGCTTTCTTTCATTAGAAATGTTAACCTTACCCAAACCACCACTAATAAAGGGATAATTTGGTGGGTTTGAGGTAGCTTTATTATATCTTGAGGACCCCAGTTCACATTGTCTAAAGTCTCTGAAACTTGGTCACGCACATCCTGGTTTTTAGGGACCAGGATGAGACTAGATGATGAAGCTTGCCACTACTAGAGTGAGTGAGGGTCTAACAAAAGAACAATCCTTTTTCTATAGGCAGGGTGACTACTAGAGGACAAAAAACTAGTTAGATATCAGGCAGGGAATACTTTTGTGTGCTGGCTGAAAAAATAAAACAAAAATAGATGACGATATCCTACGTCATAATGCCAAAGAGCAGAGTTGTGAAGTGCAAAATAAAAGTTTGTTAGTTCCTCGCTTTCTGCCTTTTTTTCCTTGTAACTGATCAAGGGTAAAATAGCCCAGTGGTTGATAGGGCAGAGATAGCCTTTCAGATGCAAATGCAAACATCTCACTGCTAAAGGGCTAGCATTAACACTTCTTGGAAACTTTGCGCCAGAACAATATGAGCAACAGCATTTAAATGTGTCTAGTGGCACAGAGAAAGGAAAAATAATTACCTGTCACCCCTATCCCCTGAGCCCGTCCTCAGCTCAGAAGGTGGTGCGATTTAGGTGGCACACTTACACTGCTGCGATGAGCCACAAGTTGAACAAGTGCAGCACTTGCTGCAGGTGCTGCCCCACGAGGGCCATCTGTGCGTTCCAAAACACAGGAAAACCAGTGAAGGTGAACCCGCTGTAGTGGGGTCTCAGCAGTGTCTGTACCAGTGGCTGCTCCAAAGCCATGATGGGCCTCATCTTGGGAAGACAAAGCTGACTTGTGTGTTGCAGTTACAGTGTCCTTCTGAGGGACACTATTCCTGCAGCGCATGGACTGTCATACATAGCACATAGACCGCGGAGTCCTTCCCTAGGGGTGCAGGTAAAATAGCATGTGTCCCCCTAACTATCAAATACTGCCAACTACCATCATTCTCTACATAGCCCGTAGAGGGGCCAGGAGCCACCCTTCATCATGGGTATTATTTATTTATTTTTGTGATTTTATATAGTCTGGATATGGCCCAGGGGCATCATAGCGTTTTACAAGAATACAGTGACCAACAATCATCGTGATAATATATTAGAGATACAGCACAGGAAAACTGAAACACAGACATTTTAGAGTGCAGGAGATCATAGATTTAGCCCAGCTGTCTCAAAAAGAGAAGAGTCTTTAGCTCCTTTTCCAAAGATAGCATAGCATGGGGTCATACAGAGGGTCGGAGGATGGAGGTTCCAGAATGTTGTAGGACCACCTGAGAATGACTGGTTCAGGTAGGATTCTTGTTTGGAGGTGGAAGGCTCCAGGAGACTGTGAGTTTCTTGAACTCGTTTTGAACCGAGATTTTTAATTTCCCAGTTAGGTAGGTGGGGGAAGAGGCATGCAGTGTGTGTTACGACACAATTGGAGGGATGGCAGGATAGGTGTGATGCAGTCAGATGTCTTGTGTCCAGTAACAAAGAGGGCCACAGCATGTAGAACGTCCCTGAGCAGAGTTAAGTGTGCTTTGGGGGAAACAGCCTTTACAACGCGGTCATTACTACGCAATACCTTTACCACGCATCCATTTCCACGCATATGCCTTTACCACGCATATACCTTTACCACGCATATACTTTTACCACACATGCCTTTAGAACTAAAATGTAAGTATTTGTAGGTAAGTGTGTGTGTAAGTATTTTGTAGGTAAGTGTGTGTGTATATATATATATACCCAAAATGTCCTCAGACGAAGCTGCACTCGACAGCATGTCGTTCCATTCTTTTAGGCAACCTGCAATTCCAACAACAATATGTTTTCTGCCTTATGCGTTTCGGTCTGCCAAAGCCTTTGTTCACAGGCTCCTCTCGTGGCATCCACACAATTAGCACGAACCAACAATTCATTTTCAAAATTGCTCTTTATTGCCTCTAGTGGAATGCTCATTAGTATCCTTGCTTGCTGGGATAGATAGTTCATAGTCCTTTTTCCCTCAGTGGGTTCCCATCAGTGGGTGTTTTATTTCTCCTTCTTTGCATGCTGGGATTTGTAGTTCATGTTCCTTTTTCCCTGGTGGGTGTAAAGATGCCAAGAGTCAATTAATATTATTTTCAACCCTCAGTGGGCTTGCCGATGTACATTGCATAGTTCAGTAAAAAAGACTTGCTGTTCCGTTTGTGACATGGAGAGTCCGAATCACGGACCCGCCTTTCTTTTCAGCACGGTGGTGCGAGCTTCACGGCTGGACAGCCGTTCGTTAATATGAAACCCAAAATGTCCTCAGACGAAGCTGCACTCGACAGCATGTCGTTCCATTCTTTTAGGCAACCTGCAATTCCAACAACAATATTTTTTCTGCCTTACACGTTTCGGGCTGCCAAAGCCCTTGTTCAGAGGCTCCTCTCGTGGCATCCACACAATTTGCACGAACCAACAATCCATTTTCAAAATTGCTCTTTATTGCCTCTAGTGGAATGCTCATTAGTATCCATGCATGCTGGGATAGATAGTTCATAGTCCTTTTCCCCTCAGTGGGTTCCCATCAGTGGGTGTTTTATTTCTCCTTCTTTGCATGCTGGGATTTGTAGTTCATGTTCCTTTTTCCCTGGTGGGTGTAAAGATGCCAAGAGTCAATTAATATTATTTTCAACCCTCAGTGGGCTTGCCGATGTACATTGCATAGTTCAGTAAAAAAGACCTGCTGTTCCGTTTGTGACATGGACAGTCCAAATCACAGACCCGCTTTTCTTTTCAGCGCGGTGGTGCGAGCTTCACGGCTGGACAGCCGTTCGTTAATATGAAACCCAAAATGTCCTCAGACGAAGCTGCACTCGACAGCATGTCGTTCCATTCTTTTAGGCAACCTGCAATTCCAACAACAATATTGTTTCTGCCTTACGGGATACGGGCTGCCAAAGCCCTTGTTCACAGGCTCCTCTCGTGGCATCCACACAATTAGCACGAACCAACAATTCATTTTCAAAATTGCTCTTTATTGCCTCTAGTGGAATGCTCATTAGTATCCATGCATGCTGGGATAGATGGTTCATAGTCCTTTTTCCCTCAGTGGGTTCCCATCAGTGGGTGTTTTATTTCTCCTTCTTTGCATGCTGGGATTTGTAGTTCATGTTCCTTTTCTCTGGTGGGTGTAAAGATGCCAAGAGTCAATTAATATTATTTTCAACCCTCAGTGGGCTCTGTCGAAGGCTCAGGCCGAAACGCATAGGTCTCTTTCTGCACTGTCGGTGGCTTGATATGAAATAAAAGGACTTACTTTGAACCTGCAAGAACCTGGCTGTGCTGTTTTTCTTCCATGCCCTTGGAGTGGGGGGCTGCTGCTGGTAAAGAAATCTTGGAAAATATATATATATATATATGTATATATATATATATATATATGTATATATTATCTACTGGCGGTCGCCAGTAGATAGTTACAGTTAGGACCTATTTTCCATAGGAAATCCGCGACATTCTATTTGAAATAACTCTTGCGTCGGTTGACGAATCTTCGTGAAATTTTCAAACTTTGTGGCCCGCTCCGGTCCGCTCTTACCCTGAAAGTCTCAGGGTGATTCGTCAAGCAAGGGCCGAGAAAAAGGGGGTCCCAAAACGTGTTTTCCCATTCATTTTCCCATAGGAAACTTTAGACACGGCTACAGCCCGAACTGCTGAACGGAATTACACCAAATTTGGCAAAGAGGTAGTTCTTGGTTCAGAAAGAACCCTTTTGTTAAATGGTGTAAATCCGTTCAGTAGTTGCGGAGAAATTAAAAAATAAGAGTCAAAAAATCAATTTCCCATAGGAAACTTTATGCAAGGCTACAGCCCGAACTGCTGAACGGAATTACACCAAATTTGGCAAAGAGGTAGTTCTTGGTTCAAAAGAACCCTTTTTGTTAAATGGTGTAAATCCGTTCAGTAGTTGCTGAGAAAATCAAAAGTAAAAACACATATATATCTGGGCGGAGCCTAACCACACATGTCATCATGAGATCTGATTGGCTGTCAGCACTTCATCCTGGAATTGCTGGCAGCCATCTTGGGACCAATATAAATGATAGTACCCCATTGAAAGGCATTGTAGTGAATCGAAGATTTTGAGGGTGACCAAAAGGAGAACTATAAAGGGTGATAACAGACTTTAGTTACATTAGAATTCATTTGTTGATGGTACCATACTAATTTCAGGAATTGTGGTGTGTTCTAAGGTGATTTTACCCTGTGAAAAACCTTCTGCTGGGATATCATGGATCATGTTTGAGAGAAAACTATTTTCACATGCTTGTCCCATACAGTTTTGGAAGGTGCTCCAGAAGCTAAAATGAGAGCATATTTTCTGTAAATTCACATTATCTTTCTCAGTCATGTGAGAATGAAGTCTGACATTCTCAGTAAAACATGTACATCCAACAAGGGCAGAGACTGTCAGTTGATTCCTTTGTGTTCTACTGCAGCTTCCCAGAGTGTTCTAAAGAACAACTAGAGTGCTAACAGCCTTACTTATGACAAAAGTATGGCACACCTGAAGCCATCTTGATTGGAATAAACTGGTAACACTTAAAACATTTAATTTAAAAAGGAACAACATGATGGGATTCATCTTGTCATAGAAATTATGGTTAGTGCTCTGGAAAGAAAAATTAGGACATGTTTCAAGTGTGATCTCAAATATCTTCCTGTTATATTTCAACAGGAGCAGCCTGTCAGTTGATGCCTTTGTGTTCTACTGCAGCTTCCCAGAGTGTTCTAAAGAACAACTAGAGCGCTAACAGTCTTACTTATGACAAAAGTATGGCACACCTGAAGCCATCTTGATTGGAATAAACTGGTAACACTTAAAACATTTAATTTAAAAAGGAACAAAATGATGGGGTTCATTTTGTCATAGAAATTATGGTTAGTGCTGTAGAAAGAAAAATTAGGACATGTTTCAAGTGTGATCTCAAATATCTTCCTGTTATATTTCAACAGGAGCAGCCTGTCAGTTGATGCCTTTGTGTTCTACTGCAGCTTCCCAGAGTGCTCTAAAGAACAACTAGAGCGCTAACAGTCTTACTTATGACAAAAGTATGGCACACCTGAAGCCATCTTGATTGGAATAAACTGATAACACTTAAAACATTTAATTTAAAAAGGAACAAAATGAGGTGGTTCATTTTGCCATAGAAATTATGGTTAGTGCTGTAGAAAGAAAAATTAGGACATGTTTTAAGTGAGATCTCAAATATCTTCCTGTTATATTTCAACAGGAGCAGCCTGTCAGTTGATGCCTTTGTGTTCTACTGCAGCTTCCCAGAGTGTTCTAAAGAACAACTAGAGTGCTAACAGCCTTACTTATGACAAAAGTATGGCACACCTGAAGCCATCTTGATTGGAATAAACTGGTAACACTTAAAACATTTAATTTAAAAGGAACAAAATCAGGGGGTTCATTTTGCCATAGAAATTATGGTTAGTGCTGCAAAAAGAAAATTTAGTGCATGTTTTAAGTGAGATCTCAAATCCTCTTCTATTTCATTAGAAAATTCTGACATGCAGACTGAAACAATCACTTTCAATACCAGCAGTAGACTTCCAGTTAACTCCTTGGTGAGCAGTAGCTTTACTACAGTGATCTAATGAACAACTAGAGTAATAACATTCTGAATTTATGGCAAATGTGTGACACATCTGAATGCCTTCTTGATGGAATCAAAGTAAAAACTGAAAGCATTTCCTACTGAGGAGACTGCAGTAAATGAGGAAATTAGGAAACTTCATAACAAAGAAGTCTTCCAAGATGGCCACCAGTGAAAAAAGAGCCCAAATGTAGCACAAATATTACCCAGATGTAGCCCACATATAGCCCAATGACAAAAGTGTGGAAAACACTTTTTATTTTTAGTTTTTTTGGAGTTTTATGTAGTGCAGACTGGTCAGGTATTGGAGCGTTGCATCTTAAAACATGACCCCCCTACACTACAAAAACACCACTGCACTACCCTAAACCCTAAAACACTACCTCAGCACGACCCCTACACTACACAAGCACCACTGCACTATCCTAAACCCTAAAACACTACCCCCAGCATGACCCCCTACACTACACAAACACCACTGCACTACCCTAAACCCTAAAACACTACCCCAACACCACTGCACAAACCTAAATCCTAAAACACTACCCCCAGCACGACCCCTACACTACCCAAACACCATTGCACTACCCTAAAACATGACCCCCTACACTACACAAACACCACTGCACTACCCTAAACCCTAAAACACTACCCCCAGCACGACCCCCTACACTACACAAGCACCACTGCACTACCCTAAACCCTAAAACACTACCCCCAGCACGACCCCCTACACTACACAAATACCACTGCACTACCTTAAACCCTAAAACACTACCCCCAGCACGACCCCCTACACTACCCAAACACCACTGCACTAACCTAAATCCTAAAACACTACCCCCAGCACGACCCCCTACACTACCCAAACACCACTGCACTACCCTAAAACATGACCCCTACACTACACAAGCACCACTGCACTACCCTAAACCCTAAAACACTACCCCCAGCACGACCCCCTACACTGCCCGAACACCACTGCACTGCCCAAAACCCTGAAACACCAGCCCCTGCATGACCCCCTACACTGCCCGAACACCACTGCACTGCCCTAAACCCTGAAACACATACCCTAGCACGACCCCCTACACTGCCCGAACACCACTGCACTGCCCTAAACCCTGAAACACCACCCCCTTCACGACCCCCTACACTGCCCGAACACCACTGCACTGCCCTAAACCCTGAAACACCACCCCCAGCATGACCCCTACACTGCCGGAAAACCACTGCACTGCCCTAAACCCTGAAACACTACCCCCAGCAAGACCTCCTACACTGCCCGAACACCACTGCACTGCCCTAAACCCTGAAACATCACCCCCAGCAAGACCCCCTACACTGCCCGAACACCACTGCCCTAAACCCTGAAACACCCCCCCCAGCACGACCCCCTACACTGCCCGAACACCACTGCACTGCCCTAAACCCTGAAACACCACCCCCAGCACGACCCCCTACACTGCCCGAACACCACTGCACTGCCCTAAACCCTGAAACACCACCCCTGCACGACCCCCTACACTGCCCGAACACCACTGCACTGCCCTAAACCCTGAAACACAATCCCCAGCACGACCCCCTACACTGCACGAATACCACTGCACTGCCCTAAACCCTGAAACACTACCCCCAGCAAGACCCCCTACACTGCCCGAACACCACTGCACTGCCCTAAACCCTGAAACACCATCCCCAGCAAGACCCCTACACTGCCCGAACACCACTGCCCTAAACCATGAAACACCACCCCCAGCAAGACCCCCTACACTGCCCGAACACCACTGCACTGCCCTAAACCCTGAAACACCAGCCCCAGCACGACCCCTACACTGCCCGAACACCACTGCACTGCCCTAAACCCTGAAACACCACCCCTGCACGACCCCCTACACTGCCCGAACACCACTGCACTGCCCTAAACCCTGAAACACCACCCCCAGCACGACCCCCTACACTGCCCGAACACCACTGCATTGCCCTAAACCCTGAAACACCACCCCCTGCACGATCCCCTACACTGCCCGAACACTACTGCACTGCCCTAAACCCTGAAACACCACCCCTAGCACGACCCCCTACACTGCACGAACACCACTGCACTGCCCTAAACCCCAAAACACTAAACAGCAAGACCCCCTACACTGCCCGAACACCACTGCACTGCCCTAAACCCTGAAACACCACCCCCAGCATGACCCCCTACACTGCCCGAACACCACTGCACTGCCCTAAACCCTGAAACACCACCCCCAGCACGACCCCCTACACTGCCCGAACACCACTGCACTGCCCTAAACCATGAAACACCAGCCCCAGCACGACCCCCTACACTACCCGAACACCACTGCACTACCCTAAACCCTGAAACACCACCCCCAGCACGACCCCCTACACTGCCCGAACACCACTGCACTGCCCTAAACCCTGAAACACCAGCCCCAGCACAACCCCGTACACTGCCCGAACACCACTGCACTGCCCTAAACCCTGAAGCACCAGCCCCAGCACGACCGCCTACACTGCCCGAAAACCACTGCACTGCCCTAAACCCTGAAACACCAGCCCCAGCACGACCCCCTACACTGCCCGAACACCACTGCACTACCCTAAACCCTCAAACACCAGCCCCAGCACGACCCCCTACACTGCCCGAACACCACTGCACTGCCCTAAACCCTGAAACACCAGCCCCAGCAAGACCCCCTACACTGCCCGAACACCACTGCACTGCCCTAAACCCTGAAACACCACCCCCAGCAAGACCCCCTACACTGCCCGAACACCACTGCACTAAAGCCTGAAACACCACCCCCAGCAAGACCACCTACACTGGCCGAACACCACTGCACTGCCCTAAACCCTGAAACACCACCCCCTGCACGACCCCTCACACTGCCCAAACACCACTGCACTGCCCTAAACCCTGAAACACCACCCCCTGCACGACCCCCTACACTGCCCGAACACCACTGCACTGCCCTAAACCCTGAAACACCACCCCTCAGCACGACACCCTACACTGCCCGAACACCACTGCACTGCCCTAAACCCTGAAACACCACCCCCAGCACGACCACCTACACTGCCTGAACACCACTGCACTGCCCTAAACCCTGAAACACCACCCCCTGCATGACCTCCTACACTGCCAGAACACCACTGCACTGCCCTAAACCCTGAAACACCACCCCCAGCACGACCCCCTACACTGCCCGAACACCACTGCACTGCCCTAAACCCTGAAACATCAACTCCAGCAAGACCCCCTACACTGCCTGAACACCACTGCCCTAAACCCTGAAACACCACCCCCTACACTGCACGAACACCATTGCACTGCCCTAAACCCTGAAAAACCACCTCCAGCAAAACCCCCTACACTGCCTGAACACCATTTCTCTGCCCTAAATCCTGAAACACTAGCCCCAGCATGACCCCCTACACTGCCCAAACACCACTGCACTGCCCTAAACCCTGAAACACCACCCCCAGCACGACCCCCTACACTGCCCGAACACCACTGCACTGCCCTAGACTCTGAAACACCAGCCCCAGCAAGACCCCCTACACTGCCCGAACACCACTGCACTGCCCTAAACCCTGAAACACCAGCCCCAGCATGACCCCTACACTGCCCGAACACCACTGCACTGCCCTAAACCCTGAAACACCAGCCCCAGCACGACCACCTACACTGCCCGAACACCACTGCACTGCCCTAAACCCTGAAACACCAGCCCCAGCACGACCCCCTACACTGCCCGAACACCACTGCACTGCCCTAAACCCTGAAACACCAGCCCCAGCACGACCCCCTTCACTGCCCGAACACCACTGTACTGCCCTAAACCCTGAAACACCAGCCCCAGCACGACCCCCTACACTGCCCGAACACCACTGCACTGCCCTAAACCCTGAAACACCACCCCCTGCATGACCCCCTACACTGCCCGAACACCACTGCACTGCCCTAAACCCTGAAACACCACCCCTGCAGCACCCCCTACACTGCCCGAACACCACTGCACTGCCCTAAACCCTGAAACACCACCCCCTGCACCGCCTCCTACACTGCCCGAACACCACTGCACTGCCCTAAACCCTGAAACACCACCCCCAGCACGACCCCCTTTACTGCTCAAACACCACTGCACTGCCCCAAACCCTGAAACACCACCCCAGCACGACCCCCTACACTGCCCGAACACCACTGCCCTAAACCCTGAAACACCACCCCTGCACGATCCCCTACACTGCCCGAACACCACTGCACTGCCCTAAACCCTGAAACACCACCCCTACACTGCCCGAACACCACTGCACTGCCCTAAACCCTGAAACACCACCCCCAGCATGACCCCCTACACTGCCCGAACACCACTGCACTGCCCTAAACCCTGAAACACCACCCCCAGCATGACCCCCTACACTGCCCGAACACCACTGCACTGCCCTAAACCATGAAACACCAGCCCCAGCACGACCCCCTACACTACCCGAACACCACTGCACTGCCCTAAACCCTGAAACACCACCCCCAGCACGACCCCCTACACTGCCCGAACACCACTGCACTGCCCTAAACCCTGAAACACCAGCCCCAGCACAACCCCGTACACTGCCCGAACACCACTGCACTGCCCTAAACCCTGAAGCACCAGCCCCAGCACGACCGCCTACACTGCCCGAAAACCACTGCACTGCCCTAAACCCTGAAACACCAGCCCCAGCACGACCCCCTACACTGCCCGAACACCACTGCACTACCCTAAACCCTCAAACACCAGCCCCAGCACGACCCCCTACACTGCCCGAACACCACTGCACTGCCCTAAACCCTGAAACACCAGCCCCAGCAAGACCCCCTACACTGCCCGAACACCACTGCACTGCCCTAAACCCTGAAACACCACCCCCAGCAAGACCCCCTACACTGCCCGAACACCACTGCACTAAAGCCTGAAACACCACCCCCAGCAAGACCACCTACACTGGCCGAACACCACTGCACTGCCCTAAACCCTGAAACACCACCCCCTGCACGACCCCCTACACTGCCCAAACACCACTGCACTGCCCTAAACCCTGAAACACCACCCCCTGCACGACCCCCTACACTGCCCGAACACCACTGCACTGCCCTAAACCCTGAAACACCACCCCTCAGCACGACACCCTACACTGCCCGAACACCACTGCACTGCCCTAAACCCTGAAACACCACCCCCAGCACGACCACCTACACTGCCTGAACACCACTGCACTGCCCTAAACCCTGAAACACCACCCCCTGCATGACCTCCTACATTGCCAGAACACCACTGCACTGCCCTAAACCCTGAAACACCACCCCCAGCACGACCCCCTACACTGCCCGAACACCACTGCACTGCCCTAAACCCTGAAACATCAACTCCAGCAAGACCCCCTACACTGCCTGAACACCACTGCCCTAAACCCTGAAACACCACCCCCTACACTGCACGAACACCATTGCACTGCCCTAAACCCTGAAAAACCACCTCCAGCAAAACCCCCTACACTGCCTGAACACCATTTCTCTGCCCTAAATCCTGAAACACTAGCCCCAGCATGACCCCCTACACTGCCCAAACACCACTGCACTGCCCTAAACCCTGAAACACCACCCCCAGCACGACCCCCTACACTGCCTGAACACCACTGCACTGCCCTAAACCCTGCAACACCAGCCCCAGCAAGACCCCTACACTGCCCGAACACCACTGCACTGCCCTAGACTCTGAAACACCAGCCCCAGCAAGACCCCCTACACTGCCCGAACACCACTGCACTGCCCTAAACCCTGAAACACCAGCCCCAGCATGACCCCCTACACTGCCCGAACACCACTGCACTGCCCTAAACCCTGAAACACCAGCCCCAGCACGACCACCTACACTGCCCGAACACCACTGCACTGCCCTAAACCCTGAAACACCAGCCCCAGCACGACCCCCTACACTGCCCGAACACCACTGCACTGCCCTAAACCGTGAAACACCAGCCCCAGCACGACCCCCTTCACTGCCCGAACACCACTGTACTGCCCTAAACCCTGAAACACCAGCCCCAGCACGACCCCCTACACTGCCCGAACACCACTGCACTGCCCTAAACCCTGAAACACCACCCCCTGCATGACCCCCTACACTGCCCGAACACCACTGCACTGCCCTAAACCCTGAAACACCACCCCCTGCAGCACCCCTACACTGCCCGAACACCACTGCACTGCCCTAAACCCTGAAACACCACCCCTGCACCGCCTCCTACACTGCCCGAACACCACTGCACTGCCCTAAACCCTGAAACACCACCCCCAGCACGACCCCCTTTACTGCTCAAACACCACTGCACTGCCCCAAACCCTGAAACACCACCCCCAGCACGACCCCCTACACTGCCCGAACACCACTGCCCTAAACCCTGAAACACCACCCCCTGCACGATCCCCTACACTGCCCGAACACCACTGCACTGCCCTAAACCCTGAAACACCACCCCTACACTGCCCGAACACCACTGCACTGCCCTAAACCCTGAAACACCACCCCAGCACGACCCCCTACACTGCCTGAACACCACTGCACTGCCCTAAACCCTAAAACACCACCCCCAGCATTACCCCCTACACTGCCCAAACACCACTGCACTGCCCTAAACCCTAGAACACTACCCCAGCACGACCCCCTACACTACCCGAACACCACTGCACTACCCTAAACCCTAAAATACTACCCCCAGCACAACCCCCTACACTACCCGAACACGACTGCACTGCCCTAAACCCTCAAACACTTCCCCCAGCACGACCCCCTACACTACCCGAACACCACTGCACTGCCCTAAACCCTAAAACACTCCCCCAGCACGACCCCCTACACTACCCGAACACCACTGCACTGCCCTAAACCCTAAAACACTCCCCCAGCACGACCCCCTACACTACCCAAACACCACTGCACTGCCCTAAACCCTAAAACACTACCCCCGCATGACCCCCTACACTACCCAAACACCAATGCACTACCCTAATCCCTAAAACACTACCCCCGCATGACCCCCTACACTACCCTAAACCCTAAAACACTACCCCCGCACGACTCCCTACACTACCCAAAGACCACTGCACTACCCTAAACCCTAAAACACGACCTCCTACACTACACAAACACCACTGCACTACCCTAAACCCTAAAACACTACCCCCTACACTACACAAACACCACTGCACTACCCTAAACCCTAAAACACTACCCCCAGCAGTACCCCTACACTACCCAAACACCACTGCACTAACCTAAACCCTAAAACACTACCCCCAGCAGTACCCCTACACTACCCAAACACCACTGCACTACCCTAAATCACTACCCCCAGCACGACCCCTACACTACCCAAACACCACTGCACTACCCTAAACCCTAAAACACTACCCCCA